>CAJRST010011112.1:11839344-12043055 GCA_907169785.1 Menidia menidia | reverse complement strand
ATCTATCTATCTATCTATCTATCTATCTATCTATCTATCTATCTATCAACATTTTTAAACGAACAAAAATGCTAAAACTTAATTAAGATACAAAAAAGCTGAATTTGGAACTTAAAAACAAAAATGAACAAACATCTTTTCACAGAAGAAAAAGTGACCTAATGTGCTTGATGGTTTGCATTGGCCTTCACTGTGTTCGGCAGGCAGATCTGGAACCATGTCGCTGTGTCCAGCCCTCCTGACCAGACAGGCAGCGGGGGGCATCTGCAGGCTGTGGGGAGGGGCTGCTCCAACACTTGCATCCACCAGATCCTTCAGTGTAGCTGAGGTGGGAACAAGAAGATCTGATGAAGAGCTGGCCTGGGAGGCAGCAGCGGGTTACCCGCCTTTCAGCAGAGCCAGGATCGGGGCGTTCTTTCAGGGACGGCCGGTGCTTAAGAACCCGTTTCTGGAGGATGCCCTGCTCAGAGGATATCTGAAGAGACACCTGCCTGATGAGGTAGACTGAAAATAAATGGTTAAATATAATGCTAACTGTTGTTCTTTAAATATGGGAAAATTATTAAAATTAAATGGTTGCAGAGATGAAAAAGGGGGCTTTCTACAATAAAACCCCTTTCTTTTAGTGTATTTTTATTGTTATTATCATTGCCTTTGTGTTTTGTCACTTTTTCTAAATGGATCCTAACTTTACTGTGTTTAGTATATTTTTCTGCTTTAATTTTTCTTCCATTGATTACAACAATCAGCCCACGACTTTCAAAATGAAAACACCAGCCTGTGACAAAGAAATTTAAATTCTAGTCTCAATTGTCCTATCAGTTTAAAGCAAAAGCGTTTGATTTCGAGACAGCTAAAACAGCAGAGAAGGATATCTGGTCTTAGGCAATTAGATACGTTTGAATCATTCATCTGTACGCTTGTTTTACATTTGATTTTGTTCTTAGGCAGTTTTCTCAGACTTAAGAACATTTGGAGAGCGTGTGGCAACAGAAGTGGACGGGTGGGGTAGAGACTGTGAAGTCAACCCTCCCCGGCTGGAGCGTTTTGATCCCTGGGGCCGGAGAGTGGACCACATCGTGACCTCTGAAGCCTGGAAACGCATGAAAGACCTGTCCGCAGAAGAGGGACTGGTTGCCATTGGTTATGAGAGATCTTTTGGGGAATGGAGGTTTGTATGTAACACATGTTTTCATTTTAGCTCGACATAATTAAGTTCCATAACCTCCAACTCTTTTTCTGTTATTTTGTGGTTGTGTGTTCCAGTCGCGTGTACCAGATGAGCAAGTTGTATGTTTTTTCTCCCTCGTCGGGTCTCTACACCTGCCCCCTGGCCATGACTGATGGAGCTGCAAAAGTCATCCAGGTGGGTTCTCACAAGTCAAGCTAACATGCCAAAAATGAGAAAGCCTATTTATACAGAGAAAATAAATGAAAATGTGGAAACTAAAGAAACTCCTCCAAATACTTTATAACTTTATATTAGTTTAGGCTGTTTGAAAGAAGTCTCAATGCTCAATTTCAGGTTTATATGTGTCTGTATTCTGTAAAATACTACACGAAATGGCACATATATCAGTTCTATGATGGGAAACTCCTGAATTACGAGATTACGCTTATTATACACTTGTCTTTTTGTTTTTTCCTTTTTTAAAATCTCTTCTGGGAGGAGCATCTCTATCGTTTCACTTTTTTAAACTACTGAAAAGAAAATTGTGCTTGTTATTTCTTCTTTGTATCTTTTAGAAAGTTTGTATCAGATTTACTTTGGTATTTAATGGAAAACTGTTTATATTCTACAAAAAAGACAAAAAATAAAGAATTTATTGCAGCTTTTTTTTAAAGTGCAAAGGCTTCACAGGGAACGTTGTCACTGCAGTAGAACATAATAAAGAAAAAGTTCACATGTATTGTCTGAATTTGAATGTGACACAAACTATCAGATCGCCACATTCTCACTTGAATAAGTTTAAGTAACTCAGAGGAGTTACTGAGCTGCTGCTGGTGAAATAGGATTAAAAACTGGCGGAATAATTGTACTACATGTCTCCATATAGTTTAATTATCAATTTAAGATTAATGAAAATTGTCTGGCTCTGTATGTGCAGTCCATAGGATTATCGTGGCCTGTAGAAGAAGCTTACAGTCGCTTGACAACCAGAGAGCCCAAATTTTTCTGGACATCTGGTCAGTGGATGACTGAGAGACAAGGAGGATCTGATGTAGGTGAGTAATGACACTTAATAGATGTCCGATGTGAACCTGCTTCACCTGCATCCGACAGAGAAGGGCAGAAGTACAACAGCAGGCTGTGTGAAAATGTGTTCAATAAATAATTTAGATTCATGAAGCAAAATAGTCAATGTGTTATTAATTAATATATTCATTAGTTCTCATGCCCAATTTTAGTTTTGTTTGAATGAGCTATGTTTCCAAAAGATCACACAGCTGCCGCTCTTTGTCTTTCTCACCGTCCTCAGCCAGCGGCACTGAAACGGTGGCAGTTCCCCAAACGGACGGCTCCTACAAACTACACGGCTTCAAGTGGTTCACATCTGCCACAGACGCAAACATGACCCTCACTCTGGCTCGAGTGCTGGACGGAGCAGGGGCGGCCACGCCGGTACTGCTGACACGCGGCAGTCTCACTCCTCTGTCGCCGTGCATGAGGAATGACTTCACTGACTGTTTGTGCTTGCCTCTTTTTCCCAGGGCAGCAAGGGTTTGTCTCTTTTTTATGCCGAGGTGAGTCGAGATGCAGATGGCCAACTGAGGGGCATAGAAGTTCAGAGACTCAAAGACAAGCTGGGAACTCGACAGATGCCCACGGCTGAGTTACTGCTGGACGGCCTGCCTGCATACAGAGTCAGTTACATGGACACAGCCATTTTTTAAGTAGTGATTCTAGAAAGGGTCCTTGTTGATATGGTCACTAAATCTAACTATAGCTCAATGTGCTACAAACCAGCCTATCACCCCTTCAGTGGGCTGTCAGAATAATTCATAATGATTATTATTATATTATAATTATTATTGTTATTAGAGTAACACATATAACTGTAAAAACCAGACTCTCTAATCTGCTTTGCAATCAAATGTTTAAAAATTTGGAACATCCAAATGTATTTTCTTTCCTACAACAGCTCTCAGAGGAGGGGAGAGGTGTGGCCTCTATAGCGAACATGTTAACCGTAACCAGAATCCACAACAGCGTCTCTGCAGCAGCTGCAATGAGAAGGTCAGGCATCACTCGTCCTACTGCCTTTCTTCTTGCTCTGATCTCTAAAAGTATGCAATAAGTAGGATTAAATCATATGTGTGTTTGTGTGTGTTCACAGGGTGCTCCAGTTGGCTCGTGACTATGCCACTCGTCGCACAGCCTTTGGAAAGCCTCTTAAAGACCACCCACTTCACATGCAGACACTGGCACGTATGGAGGTAAGCTAGCATTGGGGGTCATGCTCTTATTTCCCAAAACTGCTAATTGACTTGTTCATTACCGGCACAGGTGGAGACTCGCGGAGCCTTTCTTCTGGTGATGGAGGTGTGTCGTCTGTTGGGCAGAGAAGAGAGCGGCCTGGCCAGCCAGCTTGATGCAAACCTGCTTCGTCTGCTGACCCCGGTGGTCAAACTGTACACCGGGAAGCAGGTGTGCAGCTTGTGCAAATGTGAGAGGAGATGTGTGCCGTGTTGTTTAGACCGCGCTCATCTTGTGATTGTCTCAGGCGGTAGCTGTCGTGTCAGAGGGCTTAGAAAGCTTTGGGGGACAGGGCTACATCGAGGACACTGGGTTGCCGGGAATTCTCCGTGATGCACAGGTGAGGTCGCCACATAAGACCAGTCGGCCTGCCATCCCGCCGAGGCTCATATTTCTTTCTGTTTCAGGTACTGAGTATTTGGGAGGGAACAACAAATGTTCTGTCCCTGGACGTGCTGCGCTGTGTGGCTCGTAGCTCAGGAATGGTTCTCCACGCTTACTTTGCCCACGTCAAGGTGAAGAGCAAATGTGGCCAAACGAGTTCAGCCTCTGTAATTTATGACTGAGCTCAACATGAATGTGAAGGGCACTTCTTTCAATCTCTTGCAGTCATTGCTCGCAGCAGCCTCAGGCACATCCTCCCTCAGCCCAGCTGTGAACGCTGTTGGCGGCGCTTTGTCTGAGCTGGAGGAGTTTGTTCAGACAGCAGCTGCCAAACCAGTCACCTACCTGGAGCTGGCAGCCAGAGACCTGGCGTACAGCCTGGCCCGCATCTATGCAGGTGGGTGCTGAAAAATCAGGAATAAAAACCAAACGTGACAGTTGTTCTAAACGCTTTCACTTGTGCTGATGATATTTTATCACAGACACCGTGTTACATTCCTTTATATTTATCTGACTTGATTCTGTGTGTGTGATTAGGGGCCCTTCTGATTGACCATGCTAGCTGGAAAGGAGCCTCTTCACAAGACAGCTATGCAGCTCTCAGGTTCAAAGCAACTCTTAACAAAAAAGAACCCCCCCCCAAACTTGACATTCATTCAACATTATTCAACTTATTTCCACTTTCCGTCATCAGGTGGTGTGAGCAGGAGTTATGTCCAGTGGCAGCTAAACAGAGGAGAGGCTGCTATGATTCCAGCACTGCACCACAGGATGCTGCACTGGTTTATGAGCAACCAGACAACTAATGATGCCACAGAACTGTGTTTTGGCTTTTTGATTGCAATTCTTCCTTATAACTATGGACTTTTAATATTTGCAACATATGATTAAAAAAAAAAAAGATCCTGTAAAAATGTCTGAGCTCTGACTGAAATATTGTAGAATTTAGAGTAAATGTGTTGTTTATTAAGCTAAGACAATAGTCCGGTCAATTAATCTTTTATTTGACAGATAAAATGGCACAGAATGTATATAAAGAAATATATTGAGATTCCTGTAGATACAAATTTGGGTTTTATATTTTTAAGACTGGATGTAATGAGGCAAATTTAAAAAAAAAAAAATGTTTTTGAAGAAAGTTTGTTACCTGGCTGTTTTCTTGTAATGACAATTTCTTTAGGGGAAAATACCGTTTTTCTCTGCCATACGTGACATTTAGTTCCTTGTGGCTATCTATTTACAAAAAGAAGCTATGACTTGACAGTTAGCTATTTTTGTACTGATTTTTGATTAGAAGATTAAAACTAATGGATTGAAGAAATGAAGAGAAACAATGATAAAATAGAATGATAAGCTTTAAGCTTCTGAAATAATATCTGTTTTCCTCATAACTGTTTGACGATTTACAAAAATATTTGTGATAAAGGTGGATCTTTTGTTTGGATAAAACAATCACTATGGCAAGATAACACTTTTAACACACTCCTCTCTTGGTCACATACAGTACATAAAGTGCACACTATTTAAAAAACATCCCATAGTTTCCGATTATCTACAATGGCGTCCACCACAAGCAGTTCAGCTATAACTTTATTATTGATATAATACTCTTCATGCAATAGGAGATATTTGTAGTGAGTATTATCCACTCTGCTTTCTTGGTTGATATTTTAAATACAGTACGTTTTTTTCAAATAATCTAACACAATCCATCGCCGTGATTTGAATAATTTAAATTCTGATCTTATGACAAGCCATTGAACGCGGCACACGTATTATGGGAAACTCGTTGGGCGGAGCCTCCGATGAAGGTGTACAAAATGTACACTGACACCAGACCTGTGTCGCCGTTCGTAGTGTTGAAACACACGTTACAGGAGATGTGGGAGGGCTACCACTAGAACAACAACTGCGTAATTTCTAAATATTTCTTCATAGTTGTTTAACGGGTTTTTTAATGGTTTTATCGAAGCTGTCAAGTCTGGAGAACAGGAATCCCTCCCCGGACTACACTAACACACCATTGTCCTGTAAACGCAGCACCAGCATGGACGCGGCTCCCGGATAAACAGGACCATGTCTCTTCGTGTTGTTCTGCCTTTTTTCGTGGCCCTGTGTAGCCGGGGGGTTACCTCGGACTCACAGGTCCTCCGGACCCCCTCTGTCATCGGAGTGGCCGGACAGCCCTCAACTACCACTCTATTAACGGTGATGCCGAAAAGCAGCAACGATGAGGTGGGTGAGATGCGAGACATGTCAGCTGGGTACTGACTGACCGCGGTTCCTTAGGAGCTGTCACATGATTTTTAAGAGAAAACAGGTATAAATTAAGCATGATCTGACGCGTTTACCCCAGGGCAGTTCTTTAAATAGAAGTAAATAGAAAATGTGTTTATTTTTTCTTGGCACAACACACCCAAGTGTTTTATCAGTCAGGTAAAGGTGATGTTTGCTCGGAGATCCTAAAATAATCAGGAGTCGTGTCCGTCCCAGGTTCAATGTGTGGCTTTAAGACATTTAAGAACTTGAGTGTGTCTGTTTTAGCTGATAACATGTAAAAAACAAACAAGCAAACTTGGATTGAACTCTGCCCCTTTCTGTACAGAATGCACAGGCTCTGGGTGGTCAAACCTGATTGATTCTAGTTTATGATTCCAGACTGTGTAGAGATATTCATATTTGTGTGTGGCTTGTTGACGTGTAATGATACACTTGTAACCAGCAACAGAATAACAGTTAGAGAATGTTGTTGTCATGCTAATCAGGCACAAACAAATCTTCTCATCTCAGCTGATACAGTATTGATGGCACTTGTGAGGCTTTGCAGATCTCATCATTAAATGCATCTCATTTTCACTATCCACTAAGAGACGCCTTTCTATTGTCTTTAGGAGCTATTTGTGTGCTGAAAAGAGAAAAAGCCGATAACAAACTCTTAAATGAAATAAAGAAATGCCCTTTTTCATAGTTTTCTTTTGCACGTTGGACACACTGTAACTGTCAATCTGATAACTGTCCTTGAGACAGCAGTCCGTTCAGTGGTTTTAAGTTAGATAGGGTCACTGTGAAATAACCATTTTTGGCAAGGCAAGTTTATTTGTGTAGCACATTTTGTGTAAAAGACAATTCAAAGTGCTTCAAAAATGTTAATACCAAACATACTTCAGAAATAATATCTTTTTAAGAAAGAATTCATGTCACATGCTAACATTCTCCAAATCATCCATTCTGTGTATGAACAAAGCTCTGCATTGTTGTTTTGGGTCTTAATTGTGCGTTGTATGTTGAATTTCAAACCTTCAGCATGTAAATATTTTTCATCCGTACACCGATAAATCGATAAGAAAAAGATGGCTGATTGTGTTTCTACTTTTACTCCATTGTCCCAACAATAGTTTCTCTTGGAACATGTGGAGAACCCATGTTTGTGTGCATGTGTGTGTGTGTATACAGTGTGACCTTGTGATGAACCGCAGCGCTGCAGACCGCTGTGCGTTTGTGAAGCACACCCCGGACTGTGACATGGAAGATGGCTTCATCAACTACCTCGATGTGGCTTTCTGCCTGCTGCCCCCCAACCTCACACCTCTCACCATCACTCTCTGTGTGAGTACTATGTGAACCCAACCTCACGAGCAAACTGCAATCGGAAAGCAACGTGAACATATGCGGCACCGCACCAGATTTTGAGGAAGTGGCATTGGATTTAGGAGAAGCGGGAACGTTGACTCATCTGATGTAGAACACTAATTTCACTGTTTGCTAAATTATGTATTTTCACATGGTGTTTAAAGTTCCCTCTTTGCATAATAAGAAAACCGTGTCTCTTAAAGAGAACTGCAAGTTGAAGGAACAAATAATACTTTGCTGCCAAAATGTACCAGGATACACACTTTGTTTATCCACTGCAGATAAAGAAGGGTGAGAGCAACACAAGCTATTTTTATCAGTGAAAATGAACTCACACTAACTGTTGCATTTGCATGTGTGATGTAGACTCAGGCCCATGTCAGTGAACTAACTGTGTGTTTTGCTCTCCTCTGCCTTTCCACAGATCATATGGCTGTTTGTGCTGTTTGTTATTCTTGGACTTTCCGCATCTAAGTTGTAAGTGTCTCTTATGGTGCTAGTGGCAATATGTCCCCCTCGGCCTGCCCATAGACTCAGCCGTAAAAAGCAAAAGGCAGCTTATGCTGGCTACTCCCACGCTTTGACGCCCTGAGTCAGCTCAGTCACGTGAAGACGAGTCACATGACTGTGGAGGGTTTTCATTGTCAAGCTGTAAGATTACGAGATTTCCTCAAAGGAAGCTCTTTTTGTCGGGAGTTTTCTACTTTAATCCGCTTGTTAAACACAGTGGAGAGGCTGCAGTATGTGGAAATCCTGAGATGACTTTTTAAATTATTTTACCCCTCTAGTTTCTGTCCCAACCTGTCAGCCATCTCCTCAACTCTGCACCTCACCCACAATGTGGCCGTATCCTTTCTTTCTACCCTCGGAACTCCAGCGCCAGCAATGTTCCATTTATTGTTGCGACTGTACCATTTCTTGCAAATGATTACATGTTTGTGAAGATTTCCCTGACTGAGGTTTGTGCTGAGGGCGTGACGTTCCTGGCTCTGGGTAATGGAGCCCCGGACATCTTCAGTGCCATGGCGGCCTTCTCCCGTCCACACACTGCTGGGATGGCTGTTGGAGCCTTGTTTGGTATGAACACACTCCCACGATCCGAGATGAATGAGAGAAAAAGAGCCCTGGTGTAAGACATGTGCCTGTCCTTCCAGGAGCGGGCATATTTGTTACCACAGTCGTTGCGGGCAGCGTGGCCATGGTCAAACCTTTTGCCGTGGCCTCCCGCCCCTTTTTGCGGGACGTCATCTTCTATATGGTGGCGGTGTTTTGGACTTTTCTCATGCTGTACAGAGGAACCACCACACTGGGAGAAACACTAAGTACGCATGAGCTCACACATGCTCTGAGGGCGTTTCTGGGAAATATTTTGTTTGTTTATCAGGTGACATTATGCGTCACCAAATATAGCACACAGTACAGAACCCTTCCTGCTTCCCTCTGTGACCAAATCCATTTCCTGTCAACAATTTATTACCAACATCGTCTTTGTTTGTTTGTTTGACTTCAGTCAGGCAATTTGAAGGCCTGTCTCGTCATTTCTGTTAAACTTGTTACAAAGTTACAACACAGGTTGAGGCAGTATAAAGCAACAAGTGCCTTTTCTTCAACTACCACAAAAATCTTCTATATTACTTTAAAGAATAATTCCATCCTCTCTGCAGCAATGTCAGGCTCAAAAGAGGATTTTAAAAGATGTCTGAAATGTACGGTACATAATTTATTAAAATGATATGATCATATTATTATTTGATAATTATAGACATTAAATTGGTCAAATAAACTTGAGAAAAAGTACATATAGTACGCAGGAGTGAATGTATAGAAATTTACTAGAAGTTATCATTTGTATGAGTGTTATTTATCATCCCCTGACTGCATGTTATAATATTGAGTTTGAACAGACAGCAGCTTTTCTTCAGGGTCTCACTTTGCTTCATTTCCTTCCTCCAGGGTACCTGAGCCTCTACGCTGTGTACGTCGTGACCGTCATTGTCAGCGCGTGCATCTACAATCGGCAAAAAAATTCCTTGAACGCCAGCTCTCAAAATGTTCCACATATACCAGGTTAAACAATCATATTCATGGTCGTCAGTAACATCTCACCAAACATGTTTCCACTTTTAACATCGATGATTAATTTTTTGTACAGAGTTTCATTCTTCCGACTCATCCGATGACGACGGTCCCGACCTGATGGATGGGACTATACAGGAAGAGTATGGTAGGAGAATAGAAGCACGCTGAGAGCTTAGAAAGTGAAAATCAGAAAACTGTCTTCCTTGAGTTATGTTAGTAAAGTCCTCCAGCCACAGAGCAGGTGTTTCCACCTGTAACCTTTTCACATGGCTGTAGCTATTCAAAGGAAATTAGAGGTTACTAGAAAGCAAATTAATTTTTTGACAAATCTCCTCATACAGGATCAAGCTTTGTGTGCTTGTTTTATTTTGCATTGGCTGATGTCTTCGTTGTTTGTCTCTTTCCTATTTTCTGCACGATCCGGACATTTACCAATGTCAGAGTCGGAGTACCGGCCGCTCCTGCCTTACACTGAGTCCACAAGTCAGATCCTGCTCAGCTCCTTAAATCCGGTTGATCACAGGAAATGGAGGAGGAAACCATGGAGCTGGAGAGCCCTTAAAGTCCTGAGGGTGCGTGTAAATCTGGCCCTCGTTGCAGGCCGAGGCAGCCCCATTCGTACTCCTGGTGATGTTGTGCTTCTGTCCTCTGGCTCTCAGACGCCTCTAGAGGTGCTGCTGCTTATCTGCATCCCTGTGGTCGACCCTGACAAAGAAGACAAAAACTGGAGGCGACCGTTGAACTGCTTACACCTGATCACTGCTCCTGTTGTGTGTGTACTCCTCTTTCAGTCTGGAAAATGTAAGTAAATTGCTGCTGTGAACTTGTAAGTTTGTGGTTAAATTACTTTTCATTAGATCTACCTTTGTCTCTTTAATACCTAGATGGAGATTATATGATCCAGGATCAGTTTCCTCTCTGGCTGCTATTTTTTCTAATGGGGCTGTTCATGGCTGCCATCGTTTTCTGCACAACCACCAATGAATCTCCCCCCAAATATCATCCAGTAAGCACATGCGTTTGTCAAAAAGAACAGAATGCCTATCTTTTGAAGGTTATATTAGGGGTAATGATTACTCGTTAGTAATTACTACTAAGACGAATTCCGTGTGTGGTAGTTTGTTCTGTGATGCGCAGGTAACCTGTCAACTTATGACAGTTAAGATGGGCTCCAGCCTCACCGCAACCCTACTAGGAATAAGCCGTATAAAAAAAATTAATCAGTGTATTTGTCAGTTCAATAGTTCTGTTCAATGGTTCAATAGTTTTTTTTAAACCAGTGTTGCTATAAACGTGTTGCAGCTTTTTCTCCTGTTAGAATCCCAGGTCTTTTGTTGCTGTAAGTAATACTTTGTCCTGTTCTTTGTCCAGCTCTTTGCATGTTTGGGTTTTTTGGTGAGTGCGGTATTGATCAGCGCAGCGGCCTCAGAGGTGGTTAGTCTTCTGCACATGCTCGGGGTGGTGCTGAGTCTCAGCAACACGGTGCTCGGGTTGACTCTCCTGGCCTGGGGAAATAGCATCGGAGGTGAGCTCCCCTTTGAAAGACGGTGCACTTGTGTGCACAGTGTGTGACATGTGATCTCTATCTTTTTCCAGACTGTTTTTCTGACATCACGATTGCGAAGCAGGGTTACCCACGGATGGCCATATCTGCCTGTTTTGGAGGCATCATTTTCAGTATCCTTATTTCTATGTTAGAAGGGAAAACCCAAATTATTGTCAGATTAGGGGATTGAGGACTGTCCTTAACTGTTTCCTTCAGACATGCTGTTGGGAGTTGGTTTGGGATGTGTGACGCAAATGGTTAAGACTCAGTCTGATGTGCAGGTAATCCTCACCTCTTACCACCAGAGAAGTTGCCAATATAAGTAATGTATGGATACAAATATTTCTGTCTCTTTTTTTCTCCTCAGTTTGAATCTGAGGGGCTGCTAACGTGGATTCTGGCAGGATCTCTGGGTTTGTCTTTGGTCCTGTCTTTTATCATTGTTCCGCTCTGCCAGTTCCACTTGGGTCGGACCTATGGGATCTTTCTCCTCGTCTTCTACGCCACCTTCCTTCTCATTGCACTTCTCACAGAGTTTCACAAGATACATACCTGACCTGAGAGTGGACCTGCAGCCAGTCTAAAACAGGTCATTCTCTGATAAAGACTGTAACCTGAGGGGCTGCAAAGGGTGCATATGAAATTCCTCTGCCTGCAGTATTTATGCACCAACACACACTCTTCTGCTCAGGGACCTCTGTGCCTTTATTTGGCTTAACGTTTCTGTTTTTGTATCCTGAGAAACAACCCATGTAGAAATGTTGTAATTTAAAACATTGTGAATATGCCGTTAATCAAAATGTTAATGACTAAACAAAGCTGCTTTTTGGAGATTTTAAATTTTTGGTTTAGTTTTTAAAATGCTGTCTGCAAGTTAGAATTGCAAATTATTTTTTTTTAAATTTATCACTGTGATACCAATATGTACAATGTGTCAGTTTTGTAAAAAACTACTGAAACTGTAATAAATGGCAGGCTTTTTAAAACCTGAACTAATGGGTTGAGCATGGATACTTTGAAGCAGGCTCCACTACGCTTAGAAGACATTTTGCTTTTGAGGATCTTCTACAACTAGGTATTATACACAGGTTTAGAAGTGGTATGCTTAACATAATGCACAGATGTCTTGGTAGATGTATAGCAGATCTTGTGGACATTGCAACATTCAACAATAATCTTCTCATAACATTGTTCCTACATCGTGCAGGTCCCTGCAAACCAACATAATATGTGTATTATTCCCAGCAGTTCCGTAATACAGTAACAACTTACTGATTTGAACTGTTTATTAAAATCTATTATTAATTCAAATACATAATGGAATGGGAAGTTATATAAAATAATTTGAGTCTGCTGAAACAGTTAGGATAGACTGTACAACATCACTTGCTGTGCTGAGAGAAAAGGAGTGTAAATTTGTATTCATTTGGTTTTTAGAGAATCTAGTTGAACTAGTTTGTGTTAATACTGATCATATGAGCCGTTAAACTAAGGCATTTGGTTTTAAGTACTACATGGTTTACAATAGGGCACATGGGCCAGCATCAGAATACATACACAACAGTTCTTGGTGGTTTCGGCTTTCTGGCAGCGTTTGCTGCAGTCTCTCAAAAGGCCAAACGAAGGGCAACGCTCAACGCTCCCGTTTCGCTCCAGGAGGAGGACACCATTAAACCCATCTCGCTCACACAACAGCCCAAAAGGCCCCGAGATTCCTTCCCCCCACTCGGGGTAACAGTGAATGGGGTAGCTGGGAGTGCTGGGGTTTCTCTGCTTGATGACGGTGTGTATGTACAGCTTGCATGCTGTGCATCAGTTAATGCTGTGATGTCCAGTCTGTGAATTCAGCTGAGGGAGGGGGGACGGGTTGGAGACAGGACTGTCCAGATCTGGCTCTGGGCTTTGGTCTGGTTGAGGCAGGCTCTCCCTTGAATACTCTGCATACCACTCCTGGGGAAACAAGGCATACAGCAGATGAAGAGAGGATGTCTGAACACAGTCGTGGCCCACCGCATCATTTCTGCTGTCCCTGACCTGGATCTCCTCCTCATACATTTTCATGCTGAGGTCGCTCTTTGTCCTCGACCTGCGGCCCAGGTACACCAGAGACGAGTGCTGTGCATGACAAAACAGTAGTTAGTACTGAGTATGTGAAGGAGAGTGGAGGAGAGCTTCCTTTCTGTGTTCTTACCCCGCCCTTGTCCATAGCTTGTAGGACTCTTGTCAGAGAACTGAGGGAAGACAGTCCTGGACACGTCTGTTTGTACAGCTCGAAGGTGGCCAGAACTTCGTCTCGACTCACCTCTACCTCGAACACTATCCCATTTTCATCTACAACATGTACAATCACATACATTCAATTTATCCTTTGACAACAAACCTAACAACAGTGGGAATCACATTAGAATATCTTTACATTTATTAATTAAAGGAGTCCTTTTTGTGCTGAGATGTTAACAGTATTCACATGTATTATATCAATGTCTGCTACGTGAATTCAGAAACTCAAATGCACCTTCTGGATTATCCACCGGCTCCCTGTTCTTGCGGCTGTAGTTCATGCGGAACAGAAACGCATCAAGAATAAAAGCCACAATGATGGTCATCACCACCTGAAGAGGCACAAACCAAGAGATGCTAAGTCCTCTCAAACTACAGTGAAGGCATATCTTAATGAAAACAGTCTATGGAGCAAAACACCATGGAAACCCTCACCATGGTGACTATGTAAAAAGTCATGAAGTACAGGCGACTCCAGTGGCTCGTCATAGACGTCACTCCTTCCTGTGAGAATGAACACAGTCGCAGTCAAACAGCGTCACCCGGAACGATGGAGGCTAAACAGCCACAGATTTGACCTTACCATGGTGATGTACCAATTGTTGACCACTGTCAGCTCAAACAGAGTCACTGCAAGAGAAATGAGGACATCTTTTTAAATGATCCGCTGAATTTTAGCACCCAACGCAGCGAAAACCACCGTGCATGTCAGCATAACGAACACAAAGTGGAACCAGCCTTGATCTTGAAAAAAGATAAAGACTTACCAAAGCTGCTGAGAATGTTGTTGAAGTTATTGAGATAATAGTAGCCATCTTCCAACACCGTCTTGTTGGCAGACGTGTCGTTGATCAGTTTGTAGGAGTCTGCCACTGTACTGGTGCTGGAGATGAAATAAACAAAAGAGAAAAAGAAAGACTATTGGAATCATTTCTGTGTCTAAATGCTTGGTAGAACACTGGGCGCTGGAAAAATAACCCAGCATGCAGAATCAAACTAACAATGATGACGGTGTGACTCACTTGCAGCAGTTGGGGTAAATTACGTCGGCAAAGAACTCCATGCCAACGATGGCAAAGGAATAATAGAAGATGATGAGTGTCAGTCCCAGACTTGCCATTCGTGGGAAGAGCTCAAACATGGTGTCTAACACGTTGCGATACCTCTGCTTTATCTTAAATAACCTGTGAGAGACAACAGATGAAAAAAGGAGTCGTAAGAAAAATGGCAACCGTAAGAGAACAGTTTCAGCTTCGAGGTGGGAAAGGATGAGTGCGCACCGGAGCAGCTGGAGTGGTCTGAGCACCACAATGAAGTAGAAGGGGGCCATGTTGAAGGCGAGAGCAATCAGGCCCAGGAAGGCAAACACCGTCACAGAGAAGTCAAACCTGGACAGAGGAGCATGGGGAGGTCAGCGTCCGTTTTCACAAGCTAGCAATATGAATGGCCTAAAATCAGGAAGAATCATTACTTACAGATTCCACCCTGAGCTGAAGTAAGTCACTGGCCCCAAACCTGTTAATTTCAACAACACCTCTACACCATAAACTACCGGTGAAAAGACAGAGACAGAAGGGATGTTAGTGCCAGCAGGCTTACAGTGTGTACGTGCTGCTTTGAGTGTGTTGGTGGGGTGAGAGACAGCACCAGCTCTACTCACTAGTCAGGAAAACAATATAACTCCAGGGAACTGACTTGGACCAAGAATAACCACCTGCAGGAACAGAGGAAGGTCAGAGATCAGCGGATTGAAACACCACTTATTTTGTGTGCGCGCTTCACGAGAAAGCTCTTACTATTCAGTGAGTACGTCTCCACCAGGATCCACACACCGTTGATGGCCACCACCACATCTGCAATCACAACAGCAGGGTCACGGTTCTGAGATGGCAGCAGGGCGGACATGAGCGATCACACTTACACATGGTGTACTGGAAGGCCTTTGACTTCACAAGCAGGTTGATCCCTATTATTGTAAAGAGGAACGCAGTCACAACTAGGACATGACAGAAAAATGTGAGACGAGCCGTTAGCGGAAAGGAAAATGAGAAAACTTGCCCTTGAAAATGAGAAACGCTGTGTGTGGAAGGTCGTCAAACCAGTGTTCTCCGCTGCGACGTGCCTACGGAACGCAGACGTTACACATGTTACACATGCTCACGACATCCAGGGGTGAGGGGCACCAAACAAAACCTGCTGCAGCCATGAAGTGCTAATGCAAATGCAAAAGTAATTACCTTCCATTTCAGACCGATGACCTCGTAGAACTTATAAAAGTCCTGAAGACTGTAAAATATAAAAGACTCCTGTTTAATTAGACTGTAGTACAGTAAGAACTCATTTTCATAGAAAAAAAAAGGGCACGGCGCAAAGACCTGAGCATGGAAGCCCCGGATGTGTTCAGAGCTTTATATGTAAGGAAGCGGTCTCTTGCTGACATCCGTGGTCTGTAGAAACGCATCAGACCATCAAACTGTTTAAGAGACACACCCATCGGTCTCTAAGGAGCACAAGAAGCCATTAAAGAGTTAATTAATCAAATCCCCAGAGGGTATTTTAGCAGTTTATTAAGTAAGTAACTGATCTGAAAATGGCAAAGAGACCTGTCGGCTCACTAGCAGCTGAAAGGCATGATCAACTGCAGAGCGCTTGTGAAGCAAAAGAGATTTAAACTTCATCTTCTCAACACCATTAAATGTATCAAACACCACAGCGAGAAGCTGGAAGAGAACACGAAGAAGTTACGGGTGAGAAATCCTGGAAGCCATTTCCATGAAAAATAACAAAGTGGGAACAAGACTATTTGTACCAGGTTCATGATGAAATAAAGCTCTATGGAGAGGTAAACAATGAAGAAAACACAAGACCAGCGGTTCTTGGAGTAGGCTGGCATCATCACGTCAGGAAAACTACAAGAGAGAGAGAAAAACAACATGGAGAACAAAACACAATGGCAAACTAAGAGAAAAAAAACATGTTAAGAGGCTCCAAAGTAGGAACTGCGGCCCTCACGGCATGGGTATAAAGATCACTGTCGTGCTTACTTTGCTGTGGTCAGCAACACGAACAGGCTGACGAGGCTGTTCTCCAGAGTGCTGAAGTACTGTGGTGAGAAGACAGAGTTAAAGTCAGGAAGGAAATCTAACCAGACAGTAACAGATACACAAGTGGCACAAGGTGTTCCTATCGTCTAGAAGAGTAACGGCTTCACATACCGGGTCAGTAGTGTTTGTAGAGAAAAGGCAGAAACCTGGAGAGGCCAAAAAATAAAGCCAAATATAAACACATTTTAATAAAGGATTCCCGCTTCTCATAAGTTCCAGCTGAAGAACTCATAAAAGCAGCAACGCGAACCTGTAACTAACACATGATCTTACCCAAGATGGCAAAAATAACCATAAAGAAAAGCAGAAGCAGGAGGATGTCGATGAAAGGCGGGAGAGACTGGAAGATCTGACGCAAGTTTCTGAATGGATAAAAGACACCTGGTCATTAAAAACTGCAACTAGCAGCTGACAATTCACAAGGAAGACATAACAGTAGCAGGACATGATCATGTTTGAAAGACAATCAAATTACATGAGTAAGCTTTTGCATTGATTCCCTGCTGACTGGCAACAAGAACAAAATAACTAATACAAATAAATTCTTTCACTCTCCCTTGAGGAGTTTAGGAATCCCCAGAACTAGTGACCTCTTCATCAAAATGTGCACTTAACAGTGGAATGCAAGTCAGCCCTGCATCTGGCTGAACAGCTGCACACCCTCAGCTCCACCCAGACAAACTTGATATCGTCATTCAACAGTTAATAACATGACTACAGAGTTGGATAAGCCTTGCTCTGGGTTCTGACTGTTCTCAATCCAATGTTAATCAATTTGATGGTTTTGTTAGGAATGAAAACCACTGCTGTCCTGACACAATGCATTTTAAAACCTTGTTTCAAGGCAACAATCTTTCAAGAAAGCATTGACTGTTATAATGCATTTCAGGCATACCAAAAAAAAACCTTTGGACTTTAAAAAAAATGTCTGGGACAGATGTCTTAAGCTAAACCATCTAAGCAATAAGGAAATGAAAGTCAGGAAATGTAGCTCTGACATCATTATGAAAAGTCTTTTTATGTTCATATCCTCAATTTGTACAGTTTCCTCAAAAGATCAAGACTTTTAGTATGTGAAAAGCAACCTACTCTGCCTGTCACTCTTTTCTTCAGGTTTTATGAACTAATCATTGCTGCTTGGGTAATTAAAAACCTATTACAGACTTTGATAGAACATCTAACTGACGGCACAGTGCAGGATTACCATCGTACACACTGAGATGTAAAACTCTTGTAAAAAAAACCCACAACCTTTATCTGATACTGGTTAGGTTTATTAACATTTTGGGACACGTTAATAAAGGTGAGCTGTTTGGTTTAATTGCTCGGCGCAGCTTTCATTGAAGAGAGTCACTTGTTCCAAGTGTTTGTGCTAAGAAAGTTTTTATAAAACTAAGAGGGAATCTCCATTTCGAGGCAATGACTTTGACATGAGTGTGTAAAAATACAAGTTTTGATCATCAGGCACCTGCGCACTGCCCCACAGTATCGACAGTCCACCAGGAATATGGGCCTGAGCGCTCTGGTCACTCGAAGGTGAGACGTTTGCCTGACCAGAACCACAATGGCCTCCACAAACTGTAGCAGCAACACACACGTCTGCACAAGGTGAAGAGACAACAGGGGACATAGCAAATAATGACTTATGGTTTGTAGACAGCGTGACTGCTTTCATACAGCAATAAAGCAATTTGCCAATCCTGACTTGTGACCCTCCTACAACATGGGGCCAGAAAGAAGGAGGATTGCTATGAGGCCTCTTGAAAATGTCTGAATGATAGTCCATCAGGAAGTATAAAGCATGTATAAGTTACCTTCACCATGGTCCTCTTGTGCCGTATGAAGGTGTGGAAGCCTAACCAGCGGAGCTTCATGCAGAGCTCAAATGCCACCATAACCAAAGCCAGAAGCTCCAGGGTGGCATGGACCTGAAAAATATACAAGAGATTTTACAGCAAGCCATGCGTTTATGCTTTTATGTCAATTTTAGAGATCCTTTTTTATTCTGTTTTTTGCCTCCATGTTTTACAGTCTTAGAATTTGCGATTTTGTGATGGTAAATTCTTGAGAATTAATGTCGAAAGAAAACTAAATTACATCACATGGCTCTGATGCCTTCATTTGCCTGATTTATTCTCATGTTGAACTTGTACAGGCACTGAAATATATTGGTGTTCTGTTTTGTTTACAGCATTAGAATCGGTGGGTGTAAGTTTGTCATTGAACAGCCGTGTATCGGGTTTTCCGCAGGCGACTTACATACACATCCAGGCGTAATGAGGGCACGGCGGGAGCTTCGCATAGCGACAGCATCATCAGCAGCAGGCCTGTGAGCAGCTCCATCATGTAGAACAGGTGGTTATGAGCAAACAGGTATGCTGCCAGAGCTTTGGGGTTGCGAGGGTGAGTGAAGAACTTGTCATTGTTTTCTCCCTCCTGTAAATGAAAAAAAAATAAATTAAATAAAAATTGATGTATATATATATATAAGAGACTTTTCTGTGCTCGGGCAAACCGAGGCAGGAGCTAAATCTGACATGCTGGTCTGAATATTCACTATTTTGGAAAGGGTCTGTTCTTAATCATAATAAGATCCACCTTCACTACTACAGCCTTTCACTTCTATTTGGCAGTTTCTTGGATATTGAAAGATTCATGACTTCCTGTGTCTGTGCGTGCAGTAACAGGTGAATACAGCAACGGAGAGGGTACAAAGATTAACCATGTCCACGTAATAAAGTACAGGGGGTGTGGTAAATCTTTAAATGACCATGTGATGACTGAAAAAGGAAAGGTTCCACAGTCCACTGCTTGTGGATACCTGCAGGTAGATGGCTGCCTCCTGGTAGTTCATCTCCCAGCTTTGTCTCAGGGACACGTTTTGGCTTCTGTTGTTTTGTGGTCCTGGTGTTGAGACCACAGCATTGTTCATTATGTCATAATTACCACGCCCATCTGCGAAAAGGAAAGAAAAACATCAGTTTTGAATGTTATTACTAATCTAGATAGGTCACACAAAGACTGGACAGAAAGGGTGCGTTCCTACCCGTGTAGTCTAGTTCTACATGTGAGGCGTAGGAGGAGATCACTACTGGGTTCTCCTTACAGCATCGATCGTCATGCAAACCGGCTGCCGGTCCATATAAAGACTCCATTGATCAGTCTGGATTTGCCTATCAGCCTAAGCTGTGTGAATGCACTGTATCCACACCACCACGAGTGTGCTCGTCATTCACACCACAATGGTCTGGTGCCAGCATCCATAAACACTGGGGGGTACAGATGGGCAACCATTCCACTCAGGCCTGATTCAAGCACCAGAGTGAAGCCCAGATTAGATCCTCTCAGATCCAGACACGGTCCAGTGCTCAAAGGAACTCTGGGGGTATAACATTGTTTGTCTGTTAAGATTTGAGAAACACTCCCATGCTGAGGAGGGGTTCTAACATCAGTAACAACGAGAACACACTCAAACGTGAGGCCAGTGCAATGGGCAATCTGAGTTTAAACTTTGATCCAGTCAGTGAGAAAGAACTCCAGAGCTGCTTCCCTGATATCACATTTCCAAAGATATCTCCCCCCTGGCTGGAGACAGGATCCAGACACGGGACAGAAACACCAAAAGAGGAGCTAATGTTGCGTTATGTAACAGAGAGAGGTTAGCATAAAGAGCCATGGAAACCGTCAATATTTCTGATAACAGAGGTAGAAAAACTGTAGCGGGATGTACAGCTAAATGTGACAGTGTATCTCCTCTAAATAACAGCTGAAAGAGGTGACATCCAAACACACACTTTAACATCTGTCATTTAGAGAATTGATGTTGATCTCTCATTAATAATAACAATCATTCAAAAATGTCCTTTCTTAAAAAAGTAGTCCCTGCGCGTGTCCCGGCTTTGATCCTGTCCCAGTTGGGTGCACATTGCAGGTCACATGGGCCTGCCTCAGGCTCAGCACTTGGTGGAATCAACAGTGCTGTCGGTCACATGGGGCATTCAAATGCAGTCACAGATATCTGCCGTCCACAGATCCAGCAGCAGATTGAGCTTAAGTGTGCAGATCAGATTCCGACCCAGCAGCAGCAGCCTGCTGTCCGGACATGAGTGCACCCTGCGTCCTCCACCTGCTGCTTAAACCGATCGTTTGTTGAAGAAAATAATATGTTTGGAGCCCCAAAAATCACAGGTCAAGTTCACAGTGACAAAAAAATCATCTCACCCCAAGAAAAACAACAAATACAAAAAAAAAACTAAATCTACTTGTGTGAGCACTTGCAATCAGGTCAAACTGCACACTTCCAGGCATGTGGCAGTGACTGAGAAGATACAACACCGCCTTCTTTTTCTCAGCGTCCAAGTTCAACCACCCAGCTCCCAGAAAGCTCAAACAGTCACATGCAAAGGCAGCATTCAAAAGTCCAACTTGTGCAGAACTCCCAGATATCCTGAGGCAGAAAAAAACAAAAAAACAAGACAAACCCTAGACGTTCCCTGGCTTCTTCCTGTTCACCCCTGGAGTCATAGAAAATGATCCAGTAAACTCAAATACACGGACACACTTCCACTTGGACTGCAGACCTCAACAAACACAACAGACACGATGACCAGGAGCAACAGGGAGGGGCAGTGGGGCTGCCCGCTGCGCCGAGTCAGCGGTTTCTCAGATGGTTCATTTTGTAGCTTATATGTGAGCAAAACAAAGACAGCAGGATTACTATGTTGAGTGGTTGCATGGAATCACATACAAATAGCGCTCTGCTCACACACGTGGTATCTGAGACCGGTGGACAACATGTTGTGATTGAGCACGGACTTCATGAATCCCAATATCAGACAGCCTCAGCCTGCATCAGACTTAATTACTGTAAGTAGATGACAACTTACTGTACAATATATGCAATTTACTATGAGAGTAGCAGTCAGGCCACCAAAACACACACTCCACTAAAAGTAAACACCTCACGCCAATTTGAAATTACACTTCCCTTGTAACAAACTCTGTCTGCATAATACGTTAGAAACACTTAAAGTTTTGATCCTTTTAAACATTTGACTGCTCTATGCAAATTTCTGAATACGTTTAGCAACTGCATTAATGTTGTGTTGCTGCAGATAATTTAACTTGAGCTTCTTAAACTAGTTTACCTGGTGATGAAACCTTAAATAACAGCAACGCATCACCTTTAATAAAGTCATCAAATGTTTATTATGTCAAGAGTTCTTTAACCACTTTTAATGTTTTCAAAAAGCAAAACAAAACCAGTACTGGCTTATGAGATGTCATGAAATGAAAGAACAAGCTGCATAGAACACGTTAGTGAAAATAAATGCATTGCATTTGAGATTAACACGACATTACAGAGGTTTGTGATCTCCGAAACGATGTGCTTTTGAGATAAACTAACCTCTGATCTGCACACTACAGAGCCTGAAACTGAGTGTGCATGAGCTGAAAATACCACGCTTCACAACTTTGGTTTCCAGATCACAATCATCATCTTTTACTTTATGGTCGCTTGATGTTTTTGTGAGATCTTTCATATGAAAAAAAATGAATGTCCATGACTGTAAATGTGCAGAATTCATGTAGACTTGTTTCTATGACAGTGTTGTTCAATCTTACAACAGTAGGGGGAGACAAAAAGTAATCGATGGCTAAATCATTTTGTTTCCTGTAATTACTGGATTTGGGAAACCAGCTCATTTGCATCCCAAAAAGAATTTGTGAAAGTTTTCTTTTTCTGCAGATGTGCTCATGTAGAAAAAAAGGGACTTTTGTGATGCTTTCACTTTAGTCCTTTAAAATATACAGAAATAATCTATTTAACTGAATGTAAAACAGCAGTTTAGAATAATCATTAATATACAATTTTGAATAATTGCAATGCACAAAGTTAAACACTAAAAGGTAGGAGTCTTCTCCAAATCTTTTATGCATTCTGCAACTGAGGGGTTGTATTACTCTACAATAGTGTATGTTCTCCGTGGATCATGATGATATTCCTAAATAGGCAAGTGGTTCACATGACTTTTCAATAGGAGAGTAAACTCACTTTCATCTCCTCTTTCTGTTTCTTCGTTTAGCAGACCGCTGTTCGCTTCGTCCCAGGTTAAGATAAGAGGCACATCGTCGTCAGACTCCATACTGGCAGATAAACAAGCAGCAAACTGCTTTGAATCCAAGCCCTCAGGAGGAGTTCCTGTAAGCTTCAAACTGGCTAGATAACTCCACGGCTTGAACTGCAATCCGCAACGGAATTGCACATTTTCACGGAGCAGAGACAGCGAGAAGCTTAACGGTAGCTGTTAGCTAAAAAACAGAAGAATTTCTAAGCTGTGTAGCGGATTTCAGGTTTGAGTGTCTCCAGCAAAAATGTTCTATCAGCACCTCTTAAGTTGAGTAAAGCGACCAAGATGCCTGTTACTTGACAATTTGGCTTTTGTCCTCTCACGCATGGCATCTGTCACAATAACTGGCTTAATGTCACTTAAGCTAACAAGATGAGGCTGTCTCTCGGAGTCCATCGCGGTATCATCGGTGCACAATCTGTCTGCTGGTTTACAGATGCTGTATGTATATATATTATAACATATTACCTATCGTCAAGTAAATACTTGTACATCTAATTTAATCATGAGAGTTAAGTGTTAAATCTCTTCAGGCACAACATTCTCGGACACCAGTGGTAGGGCAAAAAGAAGATCCACAGATAGATCAACAAACTTTCACGGCACCAAATTCATTTACGGCAGGCTGTTTGAGGGCGGCAGCCAACTTTTCAAAATAGAAGGGAAAATGTTTGGTACGGTTAGTAAAAAGTCCCAGTGTTATTACCATCGATTTATTTGATAAGATGTTTTTCCAAATACTTAACCACCTATTTTTTTGGTTTGCAAGAAGAAAAAGTGTGTTGGAAAAGGGGTAATATATCTTTATATGTGCAACTTATATGACAACAGGTGTCACATTAACCTGTGACTACTTGAATAGGAAAGTCACCATTGGTTAAAGTTTTTTGGTGTAATGGTGTAATTGTAGCATTAGATTGTGAGTCCTTGGTCACTAACATCTAGATTAACTGGGTAAACCTTATTTTTCAGTCCCAATTACACGTGGTATTATGTACCAAGTCCTTTCCAGATTTAGATTGGTTTCCAATTGTTGTCAATTGTGCTCAAAATGGCGTTTTAACCGTTCAGTTAGTTTGTGTTTACACTCTTCTGATGTCGTTTGTGACCCTCTTATAAACTTCCTCCGCCACAGATTGTACATTCAGTATTTTTTTTGTGCTTATGAAGGAGGCAAAAAATTACGATTTAATATACATGCATGCGAAATTTTGAAAAAAAAAGACCTCGTTTATAGCGCAATAAACAAAATAAGACAACACATGAAGTAGCCCATTACTGGTGGAGTAAACATCTCAGACTAAAAAGAGAGGACATTGATGAGGAAACTTAAGGGGCTTCTTCCGGCTGTCGTTGCTAACAACAGTCACCGACGCTTTTACCCGAAGGACGGTCGCCAGATACTACAGTCACAGGTAGAAAAACAACTTCTCACCTCACATTTGGGAGTTAACTGGTTAGAAAATAAAACTGGTAACAAAAATAAAGTAACCAATACACCCAGCTCGAAAAGGTAAGAAAAGCAAAACAGCAGAAACATGCTTGCTATTAATGCAGTTAGATAACATTTTAATCTGCCATTATTAAAATGCCACTTTGAAGGCTAGCTAACCTGGCTTTACTGGAGCCTTTTCAGGATTTGTAAGTTTTTACCATTGGATTAAAAAATATATATACATAAATATATATATATATACACACATACACAGTGATCCCAAAGGGGAAGCTTTAACAGTCAGAAATAAATCAGTTCTGAAATACATTTTTTTAGTAGTATACAATTTGAATAAAGTACTAACAAATAATATATTGTTTTTATATGTGTGTACATTTTTATATATTTCTATATGCATGCATATGTGCACACGTATGGATACGCAACAGAGATCTACTATTTGTAAGCATGTATGGAAGCCACAAACAGATGATAAACCAATGTAGATTACTGTCATTCTAATAGGATGCATAATTTTGTTTTAACATGTGCTGTACAATAATATTGTAATTTTTTTTATGATTCAGTCAGAATACATCTGGAAAGGAGGCAGCGGGGATGGCAGACAATCAGTCAGAGGTTGCCTTGTTGTTTAAAAAGAATAAGCTCTCACTTGAGGCACGACGGGTTTCCAACATTGTAGAAAAATGCATCAATGAAGTTGAGGCAGCGGCAGCTCTGCCCTGCATCCATCGGATTTATGCCAGTTCCAATGTCGTGGACAGTGACTTGAGCAAGGCCCTTGAGGCACATCAATTATTAAAAGAAAAACTAGAGAAAAATGACTCTCTCAAACAAGAATCCGCTGAGCTTCATGGAGCAAAAGGAGAAGACGCAAGGAAAACGCATTCTGCTCAGCTTGAAAAGGACATCAAAAGGTCCGTCAGAAATGTGATCAGATGTTTCCGAGCCAATCCAAATGCCCTGGTCAGCATTAAAGCAGCACTAGATGTGGAATTGGGGGAGAGTGAGTCCAACTTAATCAAAACCCTTCAGATGTTTCACAACCACACGATAGAAAGGCTTTTCCGTTTGGATGAAGAGCCACAGCCGTCTTCACCCTCTTTTAGAAATGTGGAGAATTTGATTTTACATGAAAAACAATCACTTACACACCTGAAGGAGAAAAATGAATGGGTGAGTCGTCAAACCTGGCAGCTGAAAATTTAGCATAACACGAGTTCAGATTGAGTTTAGGACAGCTTTTTCGATCTAATCTTCTTTCATATCTTTCAGTTAACACTGCAGATTTCTGAGAGGGAGAGGGAGATCAGACATTTGGAGAAGGATTTGGGCAATATTCGAGAAGAGAATTTGCCAGCTCTGCAGGATAAACAGGCCCAGCAGAATATGAAGATATTAAGCACAAAGCTTAGCAGCTTACAGAAAGAAGCTGATGAACTGAGCCTTCAGCTCAACAGTTTGATGCTTGAAAACAAGCAGGCAGAAAGAGTTCTCCAGGAGGTAAGTTTGCTCCAGGAGGTACATTGCACAGTAAAAGTTACATGGCGGTGCAGAATTACACAACATTAATTGAATAAAAAACAAAGTTAACTGTTTTTGTTTCCCTCCTTGGCAGAAAAATAAAATGTTGGAGACGGAAATTGAAAACTTAATCCAAACATTTGATGGTCAAATGGAAGAAATCGAGGTACATACAATATTGTCACGTAAGGTGCTAAAGGATCTCTAAAAGGACTTTTTATTTACTTATTTAATTTTTATAGATATTTTTAGCCTTTCAGTGTCAGCTGAAGAGTTTTAGTCACTAAAAACTGATGACAAAGTTGATCTTTTTTCCATACATTTCCTTCGAAAATGTAGAAACCACACTACTCCTCATCCAAAGTACATATTGAAGAAGAAGGAATCAATATACAGAACAGTAACAAGTGTGCTCTCTGAACTGCTGTTCCCTGCACTGACAGTAGCAGAAGCTTGTGATGCTGACTAAATTATGTCGCACACATTCAGAAGGCATATTTGTTGATTCTCATCAGCCCGCAGTCACGGCTGACAAGGCCACGTTCGATCTGCCGCCCTCATTGTGGTCTCGTATAGCTGCTGTTTGTGCACGGTCGTGGAATGATTGACATTCATTCGCCTGGGAATGTTTCTGCTGCCAGCAAGTGGTTCTCAGGGAAACGCAGCATTGGCTGAGATGCAGTAAGCTGTGGCACTGTGCAGACAAATGAGAAAGATTTTATTTCAAAGCCCTCAAACGCTCAATTTTTGTAAGTAGTCAAAAAGTTAATTCAGTGGAGGAAACATCAGCTCGGCTTGGAAGAGTTAAGGATTTTGTCTGCTGTAAATCAGGGAAGTGGTGTGAAAAATATTACTATAAGATTACACTGACATTTCTTTTGGTGAATGTGTGCACTCCCAAAATGTGATTTTTATTTCTGTACTTGACTTGCAAATAGAAATACTCTTTTAAAATGTACCTTGCAGTTATATTCAGTCATATCTCTTCTTTTTAACACTACCACCACCTCATATCTCAGGCCAAGCTGGAGCTGAACGAAAGGGAATATGAGAAGGAACAGGAGGAGGTAAAGAAGCTGGAGGAACTTTTCCCTGCCTTAGAGAGAGACTGCAACAAGATCCAGGAGAAGCGGCGTCTGGCGGAGGAGAAAAGAATACGGGAGACGAGGGAGCTGGAGTTAAAGACCAAAGCTGCTATTGTCATCCAAGCCTGGTGGAGAGGTTACAGTATTCGTAAGACTTTAAAAAACAAGGGCAAGAAAAAAAAGGGCAAAAAAGGAAAAGGCAAGAGGAAAAAGTAAATCACTTTGGGTTTACAGCGAAAAGATTTGTTCCATGATAGCTATTTATTTATTTTGGAACAAGGATAAAAAAGAATTCAGTGAAGATGTAAAAAATAAATTTCTTTAAAGTTTTAGTCCTTTTTTTTCTTCTGAATTTCCAGCGAAGCGTGCGTCCATGTAGTTCTGGTCCGTTTAGGAAATAAGTTGTTGGTTTCTCTAATGGCCACAAGGAGGCAGAATATGTCCCTATGTTTCCATTTAACATTATCTTTATTTTTCAGCTGGATGCTTTTTGCCAATTTGCTTACAGTAAGTGATAAAAATCAAACTTGTATCTGCACCGGTGTCTTCACAGGACAGTATTAGTGGTCTGGGTACGCTCTTTGAGGGCATCCTTGATACTAAAGGACATATACTGAAAGAGTGCTGGTTGTTTTACAAGCATTATGCATTATATCATGGAATTAAGAGTTCAAATGCTAAAATGACCAGCCTCCCGTCCAGATGTGCCACCCGCTGAAAACTTTCAGTTGCTAAGGAAAATATGCCGAAGCAGACCTCAGGTCACTGAGCACCTGATATCATTTGTTGTGCCAGAAGCAAACAATAATTTTGTTTTTAGTACAATTAATAGCAGTACAAATGGAAATGAGAACAGGAATGAAATGGAAAAACCGAATGAGCGCTCCATTTGCAGTCTTAAAATACACTGAGTCACCAGGACCAGCTATATTTTTGTAACTTAAGCACTTGTGCGCCTGTGTGCATTGTAGCCTCTCATTTCTGTCCTTGGCTGATTTGCTGTCACCAAAATCCAGCCTGTTGATGCTTTTATTAATGAACACAAACCTTTTTTTTCTGAAGTTTTCATTTGACGTTTTCATTCATTACATGGAGGCTCTCACCTCTTATTTTTACATACTTATTATTTCCAACAGCATTGCAGTTGTCCCTGCTGCACCCTGCAGCATCCATGTTTGATGCATCTGTCCTTTCTTCTGTATTCTAATGGTTAATCCAGTTCAGGGTCACGTGTGGCTGGACAGTGCTAACCATCAAACCGCAATATAATCCAAGGTCTAATGTCTGATATCAACATTAATTGAAATTATTACTTGAAATGAATTCATTAAGAATGAAGAGCTCCAACAGGCTTCATAATTTCAGCAGTGCACATAACACAGGACAGTCTGAAGGATTTTATATTTGAATAAAGACTCAGCTTGCTGCTCCCAGCTGCGTGAGGTCCCTAAAGCACGAAAGCTTACATCCTTTTTTGAGTTCCGAGCTGCCGTTCTTTCTGACCTTTATGTCTGTAGTTTAAAACGGAAACAGCCACTCTCACGTTTTTCTGTCCACATGCCACCCCCCTGTCAACATCCACCTTACACACGAACAGAACAACAAGTTATTGTAATTCATCACTCAAACCTTTGCTGGTTTTCTCGCACTCAAACCATTCTGTGTAAGCTCCTTGTGAAATCTGCTCTTTGGAACATGCGGTTTTACATTTTACATTTACGTTTTTACATGCATCCTTCAAAAGGGGGAGCGGTGATGCATTTGACCTTTTACTGGGTACTTTGGACTGATTTAAATGGTTAGAATGCATAGATAAAATTAGGATATGAACAAGTTGGGCAATATCATGAATCAATATTTTCATTTTAGCTCCTGCTAATACTCAGCATGTGGATCCTGAAGCTCTTTTGGATGGAAGAAATGTGATCAGACAGAGAGGACTGTTCCCCCTGACATTAAGGACAGCTGACAGGAGGTGAGGGGTCAGAAAGTGGAGTAACATGTGTGGATGTTTGTGTATATGTGTGTGTGTGTTCCAGGTTACTGTGTGATGCATTTTCATTTAATGTGCCACCCACGCTTTGTTGAAACATTTTTTTAATTTTATAATGAGCAGGATAGTAAGATTGTTTGATGAGGATGTAGAGGATTCTCACACAAGATTCTCACATTCAGAAAAGATAGCTGAATCAAACCGTAACTACTCGATGGCAACGACTCACACATGCACACATACAGGCAAGCAGAAATTCAGTATTTGTGATAGCTAACCCCATCACAAATGCCCACATACATACATAAACACACACACAATCGATTCACTGTTGGTTTAAACAGAGGTCAGCTCTAAGGTTGAACCAGCTTGCCAGCTGGAACTGTTTAATGAAGTGCCAGCACAGATTTATATACCCCTGGTATTCAGTCAGGCATCTACTCTGCTGCTTTATTTCATCTTCAGTCCATTTTAGGATTCTGTTTGAATGCACTCTCTGTTTTTTTCAGTAGATGAGGTATGACAGAGCCACAGCAGTTAACTCACTTAGCTCCAATTTTCCTGTGAATATTTTTTTAAGTGTTAAAGAAGTATATACCTGTAGGGAACAGTTATTTTAAACGATCTCAGGGCCTTGTATCCTAACATGTCCGCCTGCATGATTGAAAGTAATCCGTGTACAGCATAAACTTCAGTGATGTTAGTTTCAGAAATCTGATTGACAGGTGTTGCCACACAGAGATGTGTGATTTTTTTCACTTAAAGCACCAAAATCACACTTAATATAACACCTTTCGCTGCTGAGTCTCAGACAGCGGTGGACAGTGCACGCGAGCACATGGCTACACACCACAATCCTTGCCATACTTTAGACTGACAGACCCTGGCACACATGATCACACTTCGCCATAAGTACTTCAGAAACTGGATATGGTGTGCGAAATTACTTTGGCTACTTTGGATCAAAAGCTAGAAGTCTACTTACTGAAAGAACTTATTGCGGTCTGACAATGTGTTTCTATGCAAAAACATCGTGGAAACATTCTTAGACTGGATGTGTGGCCCTTGGCCAATAACCAATAACGGAGTTTGTTACACCAGAGGTTCTGCTTTGCAAGCCAATGGATCACAAGATGGTCCATAACCTGTAGTGATTTACATCAAACGCTAATCAGCAATCCATTCATTTGACCTAAGGAAAATAAAGTCTATGAGATACTCAGGTAAGTTTGAAGATATGGTTAAATAATTTACATTGTTTAGCTTTAGTGATCTCTGTGTCAGAGCACCTTTGAATATAGAGAGATGAGCTAAATCAAAAGGTCTGTTCTTATTAGTGTTGACTTTTTTTTAAAGACATGCCTTCTTTTGCAAAATTGTGTACCAGATTCTTAAGGGAAATCAAAAGGGTGCACTGCTGACAGATGGGGAAAATAATCATTTAAAAGATAAAGAGTACTTACAGGTCCAAGACCGTCGCATCCACATGGACAAAAATATGACAGAGCAGATTTATTAGTATGAGACTGTGACAGGTTTCAAAGAGCAGTTGGAGAGAACTCTAAATCATTCTGAGTTAGTCATTTTTGTAGTAGAGGTAGGACATTCAGCAGAATAAAACTACTCTTTCAGCGGGTTGGGATATTGTTATTCCAACAAAATGAATCACACCAGCTGTGCGAAAAGAAAACTGTAAAATGTAAGTTTTTCCAACCAAAAAATAAAGTAGCTGACTCTACCCTGAAATGATCTGTAAAATGTGATTTGTATTGAAGGTATTTTAGGGGTCCAAATTTTTCTTTCGTTTCTACTTTTCCCTTCTCTGCATTTGTCATCGTTTTTAGAATCTTTGTTGAAGTATTGCATGCAAAGCTAAAGTTGCATGTGAATCACAAGTTTAAAAAAAAGAAGCTGAGACCGAGCATGCTTTGTTTCTTTAATAATGGTTTCTTTAGATGTGAATGGAATTTGTCGACCACTATGAGTTTCTGTGTATCTGTCCCATTTCACAGTCCAAATCTTTAACTTGCTGAAGAAGCTTTTCTGAGTAAAATATACAAGAATCATCTTCCCAAAGTTAACAACAATCCTACAAGGTTGATAGGTCTTCAGAAATTAGGTTTGAATTAGAAATAGTGTTGGTAAGAATTGAACAGAGCCTTTTAAGTTGTCTTTTAATGTTTGGTTAAACAAAAAAAAGGACATCCGTGTCGGTCATGGTTCTTTCTTTCACTGTGTAAAAGATAAACTTGTGATTGCCCTCAAGAAAGAATCATTTTAGGGCTGGGTAACTGTTTATACTGGTTACACAGTGCCACATGATGACAGGAAGAGGTGGCATCTACACACTTAATGGAAATGCTGTGTGCCGTTATTTTTGCATGATCATTTCCAGGTGTGTTTAAAATGTGTATGCAGACATTAACAGCAAAACCAGAAAAATGCATCAGATGCAAATGTGTGTCATACCTTCTTACACACACACACACACCTAATTAACTGAAGAAGTGGGTGAGACAGAAATGAAAGCATGCCCAAAAGTCAATGAAGGGGAAAAACAACAACACAGATAGCTGCAGGCAGAGATGCTGCTCTATCCATTTTTAATGAAAGAGATGGCCCGCTGTACACACAGAGTAAGTATTATTATTAATACTAATGGAAGGAAAGTGTGTTGTGTCAGGTGATGAGTATAGTGTGATGCGGTGAAGATAGAATTATCACACCATGTAAACACCAGCAGACCTTTTAACAGGGGAGGAGGACGAAGAAGAGAAAGAAGGAAGGTCAGAATCTAGAAAAAAGGCCATGAATACAATAAGAAAAACTGTTGAGTTGATACAAGTTGTTTTTATCACCTTAAATTTAATTTCACCCATCTTTCCAGTTTTTGTTCTTGTGAGGTGTGTACATATATTGTTACTCTGCATCACAATGTCTGAAGGAAACTAGTATTCCAAAAATAATAGTTGAAAAAGTTGAATATTCTAATCAATGTATCTTTCTATTAAGTGGACATAGTGTGTGCTTCATTCCCTTATTGAACAGTTTTCAGTTGTTATGTAATATTCGTAGCAACATTTTAATCTAAGGAGCTTGGTGTTAGATTTTGAACAGTAAATTCTATTAGTTTGTGTGTTTTTCTTTTTGTTATGTGTGTGATTTTTTTGTAAAAACACAGAAATATGTTATTTGTAAAAGAATCAAACATGCTTTTGAAGGAATGTTGGAAACTTGACATGATTGCAGTTGGAATTCAAAACCAGATGTAGTCTCCTTTGGTTGAAATTCAGTCTTTAATAGAAGAATGATGCTTTGTCACTTGATGAATTTAAAAATGTTCCCAGAAAGCATTAAATTACTGTGGAAAAGATGGTGGACATAATATTTCTTTTAGCAGTAAGATGATTTTTGATTTACTCTCAATATCAGTTTGGGGTACATATTGAGCGTTACAGTCTTATTTGTAAGTTTGTGAATGGCAGAAAATGTGTGCAACAAACTTGATACCCAGTCAAATCTGTAATGGTCTCCAGTGTTACAGTGGATTTTATCTCCACTGCTCACATCATCAATGATTTTCCTCATAAGTATCTCACAGCCAGCATAAATGTAGCTACATCAGTTAGTGAAGCAAGATGCTTCACATGTCTTTGGGTGTAACTCTGTGCATATCGTGCCATGTTTCTCACTGAAGTTCTCTCATGACAGACCCTGAGGAGCAGAGATGGCAGTCTGCCCATGGCAGGATTTCTGCAGCTACTCCTTTGCAGACTTGGGTGGTTCAAGTTCCCGTCACTTTCCAGGTAAGCTCTTACTATTAAACTATTCTCAGTTTTACTTAGGTTAACTTTTTGTTGAGGCTGAATCTAAAGCCTGCGAAGAAGAAGCATTTCCTCATCGAACTTCATAAAGCCAGGATCTAAAATCTGTGTTAAATCAGTATTGTACATAACATGTATTTCCTGTATATTACAATGTTTTTTTTATTTTTAAATGTGTTACTGTTACGTGACGCTACAATTGGATCTAGCATATCAAAGCTTCAGAGACATAGAGATAATGTATGAGTCACTCACCTGCCTTTTCACCATTCTATGGTTCCACCATCTTCTAGATCTTAAAGTTTTTGGGCTGTCTCATAAAACCTGGGCAATTACCTGCCAGTTTCCTCATCACATCCCCAACTCGTAGGAATCAGGGTCATTTTCATTTTTACAATGGTCCTTTGGTTCCCCTCTTTGTCCTGCAATCACAAAAAAAATCTGAACTCAAACAGTTAAACCAGACTTTGGGATTGAAAATATGCCCACTAAGACCAGTTGTCAGCTCTTGTCAGTTTAAAGCATTTCCAGACTGTCACACTGTTCTATTAATATCCTCATTGACAATGCGTATATTCAGTCATGCCATCTCTGGCTGGGCTGGACAGCCTCTAAGGGGGTTGATTGACCTATAATGAGTGTTAAAGATCCAGAGCAAGTCTACATGCACAATTGAATCGAGCTATGGTTGCAGCTTGGCCTTTTAAGATCAGTTCTAGCAGGGGTATTGCTATAACTGTAGTAATGAGTGTGTGAGGACAAATGGTACTAAATTAAGTCAGTGTATTGGTTAGTTAAAGGTGATTGCTAGTGCAGTATTCTCAGCAATGTAGTTTTCTATTATATGCCAGACTGCTTTGGGCTGGTGTTTTACAGTTTTATATCTTGGAAGGCTGCTGCTAATGCTGTCTGAATGGGGCAAACTTCTATTAAGAATCAGTCTTGTGCTAGCTTAGTTTCTTTCTTTTATATCCAGCTCTTTTTCTATGATTAACCATCATACTGAATCATCTCTTTAACACACATTTCTTACACAGGTCTCATTGCATGTTTCTCCATTTTTTCTGTCCTGTCTGAAAGTGTCAGAATGATGTACAGCATATCACATTGGAATTCAACCTAAGCGGGAAAAACAAACAAACAAACAAACATACTCTGGTAATATTATGCAGAAGTCACGTCAAATTTCCTTTTGTGATGGAACTTTCTTTTCATGGTGTGCTCATTTGAGCTGTACCTTGAACATTGCACCCTGCACCCTGAAGAAGAAATGTCTTTGTGACCGGAAGTGAAACCTTCTCAGCTCCCTCTGGGACTTTACTGTCTTGGATATTCCCCATGGTCTTTCTATTGCTATTTTGTTTTGTTTCAGTCAGTTTCAACTTTGGTATTAGCAGAGCCAGCAAGGGGGGGGGGTGAGAAAAAAAAGGCTGAATTTGAGGGAATCCTTGCCTCCAGTAAAAATAAACTAATTTCACAATATATGATCTTCGTAAATGACAGTGGAAATCACTTATGTAAAGGAAGCAAATGTCCTTCCTCACCCATAGCTCTTCAGTCTTTCTTGTGCCTCCTCTGTCCTCACTTATTTCTCTTCAGGATGCATTTTAGGGAATTAAAAATATCCTCCAAGAAGCGTGCTGCGATTGATTTCTGGGTCAGCGGCATAGGGATTGAGGAGACAAGGTGGCATTGAAAAATGAACGAAAAAACCTTTTTAAACTTCGAGGTCATTACGAAGCTGTACTCTGCACTGGCTAGAGAACATTTTTACTTAACATTTTGCTCTGCATTGCTTCCAGAGTGCTCTATTATGTTGATTTGCTTTCTATGAACCAGGCTAAAAGACATTAAGGTTAGTTCTGCTTCTCTTAAAGCCCATATCCAGATTAGTGCCATATATTAGCAAAACTGGATCATCAGGACAACGGAAAGCCTTTAGTGTCACCCAAGCATTCGCACACCTACACGTGCACTCACCCAGTCAAGCGGAGAGGTAACAAACATTTAAACATTCATTATTAAAGATCAACAGCTACGCTCCAAACAAATTTTGAGAGGAAGACTGTGTTTATGCTAATGCATTGTCAGACAGAGAGGCCAGCGACTCTCTGACACCATTTATTAATAATGAGACAAGATCACCAAAAGGCACTTTGTACGATGCAAACAATGCTGGCCCCGAAAAAACAATGGGACTAGACAGCAGCTGAGTGAGTACTTTGAAATTCGGCTGCATGTGGCTACAGTGGTTGGATGTAGTGGGGTGTATGAATGGATTTGTTTGTTTATTGATGTTTGTGTTTGTCTCACAGAAGTGTTCATGTTCTTCCCGTTAAAAACATGTTTGTACACAAGTGGCAGCAAGTCTGCAAGAATGCCCGAATGACTGAATTTCAGAGAGAGGAAAGCAATGCAGGAGACACTGAGGCAAATAGCACTTCTACAAACAGGCAGCTAACGTACATTCTTTATGATAACAGAATGCATAACTGCTTAAATGTGATATTCTGTTTTATGACTTTAGCTGCAGCATCTGTTAATCTGATCAAATAATACTGCCAGCTTAGTATAACATCACACAGGCATTTCACATTAAGAAAATGTTGAGGGGTTTGAATGGACCCCCTGATCCTGCTGTCACTTCCAATTTCAACAGAGATGATGAAAGAAGATATCAAAATAATACTACAAGGACTTTTAAATTGTGAGATAGTAACTCTTTGGCTTTTAAAGTGATTCACTGGGAAAAAAATGTTAGATATGAATCACTAAGTATTTTTTAAACTCTTTTGTTTTCCATTGTTCACAAACTGTGCAGTGACTGTCCTCGTTTGTTCATAACTGATTGTTAGGCTGTGGGCAGGCTTCAAATAGATCAAACAACCACAGAGGCAATATGAAGCCCTGCAAGTGATATGATTGTTCTATGTTCTGGCTGGACGAGGCAAGTGGGGTCAGGATGTGTAGGGTGTAATCTTTAGATTGACTAGGTTTGTGTGCCATAAGCAGTGTGTGTGTACACATGTCTCTCTGTCATGCTGATTGTGTGTCTTTGTCTCCAAGATACCCATGTGTGCATCTGTATTAGTGTGTGTGTGTGAGTGCAGGATTAGCGTGCCTCTCCAGTCCTCTGGCTGTAATCGGACGGGACACTGGCTCCATGACGGCCTGAAGCCCCCACCACCACCCACTGCGGAGTGCCTCCATCCCTTTCAGCCTGTCATGTGTGTTGGGCTGCTGGTCCTGGGACTCTGGTGGTATGTTAGGAGTTAAAGCAATTATTCTCGCTCACGTCACACTGCGAACGTACAATTTGTTTTAAGCTCTTACATGTGAGGGGAAAGGACGGCCTACGCTTCGTTTGGACCCACATTCAGCAGAATCTAGTGGCATGCTTATATCCTTCAGTGGCATGTGAAAACAAAGACAAAAATAGTTTAAATTTCAGATTGTTTTTTAAACATGTGTGGGATGAGCATAAAACTTGAGTTGTTTGATTTGAAAGTGAGAGTCCGTGAGAGTGAATTGGAAAACTGCAGCAGCTTCATCAGGATGACGGTTTGTAGATCTTTGCATAAACAGCCATCACTGATCAGGTTAGCCTGAGCCCTCTGACCCTGCTCCAGCCTATCTGCTGTTGGTTTGACCCTTAACCTCTTCTTTTGTCTTCAGATTCAACGCTCAAACGCACTCACTCACCAACACACACTCCTACATGGCCTATTACCCTTGACAGCCCTTACACTCATATTAAGATCTACTTCAGTGATTTCAGGGCTGTTTCAGCCATAAACTCTCATTTAGGGGAAAATTAGCTTTGGTTGGAGTCTTGTTACAATACTGCCCTTAACAGCATTAGTCCTTTCCTGTGGCTTTTAAATACCAACAAGGATGGATAGCACAATTCAAATGAAGCTTCACCATCATCCTTCGTTACACCACATGTAATGGCAAAGCATTTATTGTTTTACATTATTGTATTGCAATTGTGCTCTACTTTTAGACCCACACGATCCACAGTGATTCAAAAACTGACTGCACACATGCTAAGAGAATATTAATGTATCCATGAACCCCTTTTGCTATGATGTTGTGTCATTATCTAAATACAACTATCTCTGATGAGGCTCCAAAAGTGGCTGCCTGTATTCTTAAAAGGCTTTGGAAGGTTAAAAATTCTGCATAACAACTTTGAAAAGGAAAAATGAACTTAAGTCATTTGAAGATGTGCAATCATAATTGATTCTTCCAAACCTTAAGAAAATGAAAAATGCTCATATAATAGATTTTCCATCACATTCCAGTATAGCAGCAGTTTTACGAGGACTGTATCATGCAGAAAAGACAAAGCTGTCGCCGTTTCTGCAGCGATAGAACACCATCAGATGCATGGAGATGAACTATAATCAGCTTTTCCAATTACACTTAATCTGAGACCACTTATTCCGCAGAAAATGGCAGCACTTATACCAGACATCACACAAATGCCTCTCAGACTTTTGCAAGACTCCAATTTTACATTCAAACAAATAGTTCAGACTGTAATGAAAAAAACCTTTTATAAATCTTTGATGTCCTTTTTTTCTTAAAAAAAAAAAAAAGAAGCTTCTATGTAAACAAATTTGCGCTGCAGAGCTGAACAGAAACGGCAGGGGCACAAGCTGTCCACAGGAGTGTCGTTTTCAATTTAAAAAAAAAGGAAAAATTTAGATCTGCAGGCCAGATGAGTGGCATTTAAAAATGTCAGCCTTGCAAGAAAAGGTGAATCCACCTTTTTTTGCACGTGTCTCACTGTTGAAATCACAACATACAGGAATATTTGGCTGGAAAATGTTTGTAAAGGCAAGGAAAGAAGGGATAGTGATGTGCATGTGTGTTGATAAGGCACCGTGGGGATAGGGTTAATGATAAGTGCCACTTAGACTCTTTGATCACAAATGTTCATCAATCTGCTGTCCAGAATCCCTTTTCACATGCATATAACTTACCGTCTTAATACTGTATTTTCTCAACTCGTGCCCCTCCCTGCAGAGTAAAGCATCACAACCTTTTAGAGCTGGAGCCCCCACCGATTTTGCTGTCTGTACCCCCTCCATGTCCAGGACTAAGTTTGTCTGGAGACAAAGGGTTAAGGAGGTACAGAGCCTCTGAAGAGCTGCCTGCTTAGCCTTTGACCTTATGGTGTATGAGAGAGAGACAGAAAGGCAGGAAGGGAGACGGAGTGAAAGGGAGGGTGGAAATCCTCTAGGACACACAACCAAGTCATTATGTGTAAACGCACAGCATTTGAAGTTTAACAATCCCACAGCCTCTGAAAAATAAAGGTTTCAGTTGTATGAATCTGTTCCTCTAAAACATGTCAACTCAGCAGTTATTTTTTGTAAAAGACACAAAAACGTGTCAATGTGCACCTCTGCTTTTCTTTGACCTCCATCTCAGTCAACCTCTGTGTTCTCTGGGCAGCAGGTTGTAAGTGAGGTGGTGCAGCTGGTGGAGATTGGAGATCCCAAACAACCTGTCAGTGATAAGAGGAGAAGGACAAGGTATGCACAGCAAACCCACACCACTGTGGGCTTTTTTTTGCTCCGGAGTGGAGGACTAAGAGTCATTGGAATCTTATAGACTCTTTAAGACAGAGTAGTAAACGCGGTTACAACACTGCTGAATGCGGCTTTGCTCGTTATCAGGCCCCCTATATTCATACATGCAGCAAACCTGATAAAGAACACTGCACTTAAAAGGTTTTCCACTCAAGACATGGTGAACATACTTTAAATAGCCCACTGGGAATGTTAATAGTTTGTCTCTGCTTTTTCAGAGAAGAAGGCAACAACCACTCGGCTCTCACTTGAAAAATTTATTCAGTTTCTGTTTAGAAATCTGCATTTATTTTAACAGAACAGAAAAGTCTGTTTATCGCAACTATGCATCCCCAGTTTAGGATGAAGGGTGAGACAGGAAACAAACAAATATCTCTGAACAACAACCTTGTTCCACAAGTTAACAACAAACTATTCTTTACAAATCTAGAGTAATAAATACTATTAGCAGGAACAATGCTAAAAAAACAACCTATAAAATAATCCTTACATGTCATTATCACACACACCAACACACACACATATCGTATGAAGGAATGACCAGGGTCTTCTTTCTGTTATGCTGGAGAGCCTGAAGAGACGGTACTGCATGTTCAAACACCTGGGCAGAAATAGAAAATTGCTCGATGGCACAAAAATAAAATCTCAGCTTTTCATTTTTTCTTTTGCACACAAAAGAGCTACAAATGCTTTTTTTTTTTTTTACAGTCACCCAAATCGTTACTTAGGTCAGAGACCAATTAAGATCTGAGACAAAGAGACTGATGGAAGTCGGTGCATCAACATTATCACATTCAGAGATGTTTCTTTTGCTGAGCAATCCTCACATCAAGGATCCACACTCAACTCATGAATAATTCACAAACAAACAAAAATGGGCCAGCAAACATAGAGAGAGCGCTCAAGCCCTGACTAGTCTGCTAGGCATAAAATAAAAGAGAGCTGCATGCGCATTGGCCACCTCTCGGTGAGCAGAGGAAGCCGATTGGTCAGGTTGGGGTGACTGAGAGGACAGCGGTGACAGCTGTGTGACACCGATTTGTGCAGTTACCCAGAATGCACTGGAAACAGTGTTTACAGGTCCCTCAGCCTGTAGCGAGGTCTAAACAAACTATTTATCTCTGTGGTGCAGCGCCTGCAGCTACTACTGCCTGTCTCATTGGAAATTAACTCAAAGCATCCTTGAGCTGAGCTGAGCTGACACAGGTTTTGCATATACACAGACCAACACACACGCACACACACACTTTTAGCCAACACATGCCTTTCCTCCTTCATCAAGACTGAATATGGAGCTACGCTTTGCTCCACTAGTGAAATAGCAACTCCTGAAGGCTCTTTTGGGAGAGCTGAGATCATTTAAGCCAGTAAATGTTACTGCCTGTCTGACAGTGTTCACAATTTACATCCTTCACAAAGAATAAAGAGGAAGACACTGAGAGGAAAACAGCCTAGTGTTGTTAATGGTCTGGCCTTAAAAGGGCTCACAGTTCGAATATTTGGATGACACCAGTCACTGAGTTAAGCAAAAACAAGAAAATACACCTTTAATGTCCATTGTGCTGCTTGGAAGGAGCAATTTTTTTTTTGTACATGAAATGCTTTGTAATTGTCCAGTTCCAGTCCTTAACAGTTCACTACTCCTTCCAGGAGAGGGGAGAAGCATAACTAACGAGGAGACCTCTTCACACAGCACTAGATTACACTTTTCACAATACTTCTACAAATGTATCATCATTTTTAGTCTGTACACAGTGCAGAATCCCTCAGTAGAGCAGGAGGAGTGGGAACTGTTGAGGTAAAGTTTGTTTTCTGGGTCAGTTAGGAAGCTGCGCTCCATTCTGGGACTCCACACCTGATGTGTGTGGTAGTGTCCAGAGTGTGGTAAAGAGGCGGGGACAGATTGTAGCGAGGGTACTCTCTGAGCGGAGAGCCGAGTTGCCTGCCGTGAAGATTTTGGGAGTTCTGAGATGGTCCGGAGCTGTGGCTCTGGTAGGGGTCATGGGCGACATGTTCCGGTAGAGGCGGAGAGCTCTGGTGGGCTATGGCGCTGAGCCGGGAGCCCTGAGGGCTGGAGCTGTACGGGGGGTGAGGGGTATAAGGTGGGTAGGGTTCCATGGGGGTCATGGCCGTCGGGAGAGGGCAGGAGTATGACCAGGATGCACAGCTGAGTTCATCCAGTCTGTGCTCAGACCCCGCATACATGCATGCCTGACGCTGGCCCATGTCTGAGCTGTAGGGGGAGTCAGACAGAGCCAGAGGAGGGTTGTTGGATAAGCCGGGTGGAGGAGGGGGGTACGAGGAGGGGTGGTAATAAGGTTCGCCCTGGCTCGGAGAGCCACTGGTAAAGTGTTTCTTGTACAGATGCTGACGCGTTCTTGAAGAGCAGTTTTCATCTGCTGCAGAGAAACAGAGAGAAGAGGCTGCTGATTTCATATTGGACTTTGACACATGGCAAGCAAAAAGAAAACACAAATGGGAGAAAGCATTTTAGTTGAAGCACACAGATGAAAGGAAATGTTTTCACTTTAACTGATTTTAGAGTAACATCTGACACTTACGTTGGTCCTACATTAACCATATGCCTGCCATCTGTCATCACTATGACGGCAGATGATGCAGACATCCAGAACATGGTTAATTCAAGGGTTAAAAAGGCTAAACATTTATGTAAGCGTAAGCTTTACAATAATATTCTTCAAATATTGCACCCCATATAAATGTAGTATTGTATTATAAACTCTGTGGAGTAAAAAACAAAAACACAGTGCAATTAACTAACAGTGACATCAAATGAAGAATGCTCTATAAATATTTAAATGTCTTTTTATTTTACTTTAAACAACCCACAAGCCATCATTTCATTTCAGATTTAAAGTCAAACTTAAAGAGGGAGTCTACAAATCCAGTGTTTCACAACTTGTTACTCTGAGTTTCCATGAACTGAAGAGATGTAAAACAATGGCAGAGATTTTTTTTAATGCTATTGATTCATGGGTCTAAAGAGACTCTTGCAATTGGGCGCACATGAAAATAAATGATGTAGTATTTATTCAGCTGCTGCCTTTGTACGTCTGATGCTAATTAGATTTGCAAACAAAATATATACTAAAATCGGAACAGATAAATAGAAATCTCTAATCAAGTCTCTCGTCTTTACTTCCAAAAAAAGCCATTAGTTTCCATTTATCGTATTACAAACAGAGGAGCCTTAAAATGTTAAATGCATGAGTGCGTGATCCTTGCTCGCCTTAGCTGGTTGGTCTGTCTCATTAGGGAATGTCTTGTGTCACAATCTCTGAAATTATGGGTTGTGAGGCATTCTTGAAGTTGCAACAGAAATGCTTTTTTCTTGGATATGGAAAAAAATAGAGAGCATGAAAACTCTAAGCTTCTCTGTCAGAAGGCTTTTTACACACATCCTCTTTTCTCACCTTTCCTCTTGTGGCAGTGGTAGAGCTGCGGCTGCTGGCCCGGCTGCAGGTGCAGATGAGGGTGGCTGTAGTGCGTTGCTGGAGTGCTGGGAGGCTCTTGAGGACTACACCTGTTCAAGCCGCTCTCGCAATTGTAAGGTGAGCCGACAGCCTCGGGGGAGGCCTGCAGGCCCCTGCTGTCCCGGCTGAAGGGACTCCCGGTGGAGCACGCTCTCTGACGGACAGTACTGCGAGGGACCACGGGGTAATCCTTACTGAAACAAAAAAGAAACGTGGATTAAGCCGTCAGCAGTAGCAACAGTTTGCATTGAGGTTGTTTTGAGTTTAAGAATCCTCCACAAAACTACCTCTTCTAAATCTCAGCGTTTCATTTTGCATCACCATTGTTTTTGCTTGGCCGAAACGGTTATATTCCTGTTGTTTTCCCTTCTCCTTCAAGTCTACTTAGATATTCTCCATCCTTTCAGCTCTGATTTCTGTCTGCACTCGCTGCCCTCTCGGTGAACTTTGTGGTATGGAGTAGACAGCGGGCCACATCTCCCCTGACTCCTGCAGACACGCACGCACATGCGGGCGCACACGCACACACACACACACCCTGTGTGCGGTTGTGAGATAATTCACCGCTCTAAAAATAAACATCCATCGGCGTGTCACTTCAGATAGACTCTCCGCTCCTCCAACAACACAGCAACACAAAAACAAGGGTGCTGCCTTCACCGCCGTGCTCTCTCCCTCCTCTCTTCTTCTTCCTCTATCTCCCATCAGTAGCGGGCTCTCCCACACTAGCTCACTTAAATTTCTGACCTGCCCTCCATAAGCACCGTTTCATTAGAGACACGAAGTTGAGCCCATCAACTGATCAGGAGTGACAGCCTAAAAGACCAGCTGCAATGTGATATCATGGGTTTATCAATGCTGGGGTGGGGCGGATTCTCGGTGTTTGCTCTCCATGCTCACACAGATCAACCTCCAGGTGACAAAAGGCTTACATCTCGTCATACCACTTGGCTCCACTCACACACACCCCTCGTGTTTGAGACCATATGCAGCCCATCATAACAACCTTTTCCCCCGGCTAAGAGAGGACGAGGAGAGGAATAGTTTCCTATGAATGCGCTCAAGCCCACACACGCAAAAACACACAGTCTCCGGGACTTACTCACCCTTGAAGCTTGGCCATGCGGTGCAGCTCGTTGTCGTCACTGCCTCTGAAGCCCTTTGCGAAAGGATTGTTCTCTATCTTCAGCTGTGTGATCTAGAGACGAGACACGGAGGACATCACAATCAGACCTAAAGACCAGTTTGCACATGCATGCATGGGCACCCGGAGACCCATAGGCACATTCGGTTTTCAAGCGCTCTCCCCATTGACTGAATCGGTGGTTCAATATCAGTCAGAGAGCCGGCGCATGTTAAAGGCAGCCCCCCTGCAGCTCCGCACAGCCAAAATTCCTCCCAACTGAGTATAACAGCGTTCCCGCCAGCTGACACAGAATAAACTGTTTACCCAAACAGTCACTGGGTTTGAGAGTTTCAGGCCAAAGCTCTTAAACGTCCAAGGCATAAAGCTTTGATGTGAAGTCTTCAAACTTTTCTTAGTGATGTCATTGAGAACCTCTGGGTTTTGATGGATTTCGTTTGGCTAAAATCGAGGGTGATCACAAGGCAGGCAAGTGGGCTTGAGATCAGGTCTAAACAAACTTTGAAGAGCTGGAAACGCTGATAGCCTCCACCCAAGAGCAGCTTCAGCAACACTTATCTTCTTTCAGACTCTCATACAAGAAAATGAGAGTAGGACAAACAGTGTGTGACTGCTTTTTCTGCAGACAGAATTCAATCATTGATGTAAATTCTTTTAACACTACATACATGCAATTATATTTTAGAGCTGAAAAATTACCACTGATACTTTTTCACACTGCGACTCCTGTAAATTATTTATAAGAATATATTATTAGAACAATCACTGTCCTTATTTAGTATTAACCTATAAAGCACTAACAATAATTATAATCCACACCAATATTGTTGTTAAACTTTTCGTTATGTAAACACTCAGAACTCCTGCTAGTATCGATGATTAGAAGTGATTAATAGTAGTGATTAATACTTAGATGATTTGACTACATTCGCTAAAAGCTGCAGCTTCTTTATCTGAAAATAATTCAAATGTGATGTGGTTTAGATATACACACACACATAAACTAATGAATAAAGAAATAAGGACCACACTGAGGGGGATGATGGAATTGTGTACAATTTAGCCCTTTATTTGGCCTAACAAACTAGAAGTGAACCAACTACTAAAGTTTGTTGCAAGATAATCAGAAGTTTTCTACTGATGCAATGTAACACTCTTGGTTTATTCTGAGGGTGAAATCAGATCAATGTGAAGCAGTCTGCCAACTTAATCTAATGAGCAGTTCAAAGCTTTAGCAATTTGTCTTATCAATGTGATGCCAAGGAATCTGGACCAACCAAGATCGAGGGAAAGAAACAGATTATGTGTGACTACAAATCCCACAGGCATGAAAACACAGGCGTATACTAATTCCCACATATCCGTATTCCAAGAAAGGATGCATAAACAAAGGAGATGCTCTCCAATTTTCCATACGCAAAAAAGAAAAATAAATATAATTCAAACCAGGTTTCAGGATGTTTGAAGTGACACAGAAAACAATACTTAGCAGATTAACGGAGATGGTGGCAGATCTACTATAAGATCAACCCATGTTGGCCCATACAGTGAGAGGAACTCTGCACTTAACATTTACAACAACACGTAGCATCTCTAACACAGATATTTTATGGTATCGGGCGATCAGAATAAAAATCTCAAAAGCTCCCACACCTGATCAGACCTATCCATGAGAGAGGACCAGCAGTGGGTGGGGTCTTCCCCCCACAGAACTTTGTGCATACCTTGTGGTTCTGATAGGATGTCACCGCGATGAAAGCAGTCTCAGAGAAGACGTGGGTGCAGAAAGCTGTGTTTTTGGAGCCAAAGCCGTTGTTCTCATCTGCTTTGACAATGTGGAGACGAGGCTGATATTTATGCATGGAGTTGAGGATTATCTGCACAGAGAGGAGTGGGGGGGTGGGGGGGGTGGGGTGAGAAGATGATGGTCACAGACCGGTAGTATTACCTAAAACCCATAAGCAGACTCTGGGACCTGACGTCCTCACTGAGAGTTAACCATCTTCCTTTGGTTTCCAGATTTTTAGGAAGGCATTGCTGTTTAAAACACATATATAGATCAAATAGTCGTTCAGAAATAGAAAACAAGTTCGTCCCTTTGCCTAAATTCCAAGAATATGAACTACTTTTCTTATTGGTGCAGGTTTTGTCCTTTGGTTTGAAAAAGTGTTCTTCTTTTTATGTGAATGTTACTTCAAAGTCAACATTATTGGTAGTCTTATACGTGTGAAGGCACATCATGTATCCTCATGTTTCACTGAATAAGCCAGAATCTGAAACCAATTAACATATTTGAGAACTTCATGAATAACTTTATGACAGTCTGTAGGATTAGTTTTTTCCACAACCCTTTCATTTTCTGTATTTCTCTAACCAATAATTTCCCATTGTCAAAACTCTGTGAAATTTAGTACCCAATGTGAATCTTTCCCACCACAACAGACAAGTCAACAAGTGCTTTTTAACTGGATCATTTTTTCCACGGGAGTGCGCGTGCACGTCGGTCTGTCTCGGGGCTCAGTTTAATCGCTGTGACGTGTCCACCAGTGACATGCATTAGCTAATGGACTTTGGAGCCTCTGAAATTATTACCTCTGATTTAACAAGCCCGAAAAGGGTATATTTTTCCTCTGTTTGCTTGCAAGGAGACGCGCATGCACGGTAGCCTTCGTTTTTTTTATTTTTAAAACAGCTCTCACATCCAGCTGCGTGCGTGTCAGTGTGTGCTTGTGTGTGATTGTGTGTGTGTGAGGGGGTGACTGGGGCAGTGAGTGTCCACTCAGCCCTCATGGTTTCTGATGTTTGCTGTGGTTTTGGGGTTGGCTGACTTACATTCAGAGGAGTGAGGATGGAGAGAAATGGAGTAAATGTGCGCACTCAGATGCAAATGAGCTTGAGCTCTGTTATTTTCTTGTACGTTGAAAACAACCCACATAATTAATAATTTACAAATGAGTTACTTGTTTTTGGCTCAAGGCTCGCGTTTGTCATATGAATTAAACATGGCGAAAAATGTGTCCATTCACGGGCAAAAATAGATTTTTTTCCCTCTTCTGGAAATGAAGGTGATCACATCCCATAATCGGGAAGAGAGTCGAGACTCACGTGCCCAAAGGGGTCCAGGTGGTTGTTGGTAAGCTTGAGTTTCTGAAAAGAAACGAGCTGACGGCTCCAGTGCGCTCCGGTGGCGGGGGAGTCCGGGTGGACGTAGAGCCTGCCGGGCATCGCGGGCTCGGCTTTTCCCGTGATGGACCTGCACGGAGCCAAGGAGATGGATTTGAAAACGGTCAGACACTGACACTCGCGGAGTGTCTGTGGTTTGTCTGAAAGACCCAAACCCGCTCTGCCGGGCGCCCCGTGGCGCAGCAGGTCCGGCTGGTGCTGTAATTGGAACGACAACAGGAACAAAAATAGAAAAAGAAAAGAAAAAAACGCCTGTTGTTTTACGGCAGCTTTCGTAAAATAGCACTCCTGATCCTCCCTCTTAGAAAGCCCAGGTTGACTTAGTATTGCCCAGAGATCCTGGAACACGACTCTTGTTCTTAGGTAAAAGATTTGTTGAGCAAAAAGGTAACAATGATATACGTAACTTAATCGCCATCTATGCTTCTCATTTTTTGTGAAATAGGCGCTTTAAAGGAATCGACTTATTCTTAAAATACAAACACAAGAAAAAAACAGTAGCTTACATTATCTGACATCATATACAGAATATAGTTAAATCCTTGCATCAGTTTGCTGGAGCTGATTAAATATATCTAACTATAATAGCACCATCCTTGTCTATAGTACATGCCCTTTAATTATTAATTATTTTCCGGATAGAGTCATTTAAGAAGAAGAAATAATGGACTATTTATTTGGCAACACTGCAGAGTGTGAACACAACGACTCTGAGAACACGTTGGAGTGCTACTCATTTAAAGTAACTGTGTTTTAAAACAGGGCTATGGTATTCAAGTAACAAATAAAATAACTTAAGTAATAAGTTAATAAAGATACAAGTAGCAGATGTCATCTTGTCCTTAAAGTCTTTTTGACCACATCTATACGTCTTAGGATGCCGAAAGACCTCTATATATGGACAAAAAAGGTTTGGAAATCTAGAGAAATTCTCTTTGACTTTACAAAATATTAATTAAAAATATTCTGAGTTTGATTCAGATGGCAGGACAATCCCAGAGCCTGAAGCTCTCAAACTCTTTTCAATGTTTTCTGGAAATGAGGCCTCCTGAATGCGCATACGGCTTTATTTATTTCCTTTTACCTTGCCCTCCCCTCCTTTAAAAGCTGACACTTTGTGTCGCTCCCAGTTTATCTAATACACCCCCCTTTTTTTCCTCCTTATTCTGAGCTTGCGTCTGATGCTCGGAGGAGGCAGCACATTGATGGATCTCATTGTAGTCAGTGGTCCGTTCGGATTTTCCCTTCAGCACAAGTTGAATGAGAGAATTTAATCCGGTCTGTGCCGTCTGTCCGCCCCGTGAACCCATCATATTCTGATGTAACCGGCGGGCAGACACACGGGGGGAAACGCGGGGAACTAGGCCATCCCAGTCTGCAAGAAGGACCCGACCTTTACGCTAGGCAGAGGCGGGGTGGAGTGGAGGCTATCACCCACAGCACAGCGGTTTACGCAGAGTTCGCTCCAGAGGCCTCTGCTTTAAAACCGACATCCAAAGAGGATAACAAAAAAGGCATGCAATTTGGCAATGCGCATCTATATGTGGAAAGCCAACTTATAATTTATTTAGGATGGATTTATTTCCGTTAACAATGCATCCCAACTAAAGCCGATCAGAGCCAGTGCACCACTTGCACAAAGTATTTTAGAGACTCACATCTGGCGCAGACATTTAGACGTCCGGTATATACAAACCATTTATTGTCAGCGAACTTGTAGCGATGGTCATCCCCGGGCACGATGTCCATCAGGAGTATGTACTTAGTTTTCGGGTTGAGTCCTGTGACTTTGACTTTGTAGCTGGGGAACATTCTCCTAGAGGGAAGATATTTAGGGAGACAAATCACACGCTGACTTCCCTACAGAATGAAAAGGCGAATTTTAAGGAAAGCATCCTGTAACATTACAGAATACTAAAGACAGCAAATGAAAAAAGGCCACTGTCCTGAGACAATCCGCCCCTCAGGGCCCAGTGCAACATGCCCAGAGCTGATGTATGAAAATGAGTTTGGTCCATTCATGGCTCAGCTCTAAAGCGTAATGCTTATAGCGCCTATAACAGATCATCTCGTTTCTCCTACCTCCCAGCTTTAGTGATGATCATTTCAGTTCCCACTTCATCGAACTTGGTCCAAAGTTCTCTGTCATGAAGGGCAACTTTGATTGCCTCCATCCCCTGCAGGCAAAAAACAAACAAACAAACAAAAAACTGTGCTTAGGACAAAAGACGTGGAATGCACAATTGAAGCAGAATTCCTACAACAGGTTCAGCTTTTCAGAAGTTAACAAAATGAGGTAAATGTCGTCTGAGAGAATGCATTCCTGTTTCATGATGAGTTAAGAAAAAACAAACTACCGAATAGAGAGGGTTAGTGTAGTAATGAGAATAATCAATGTTTACTTCTTGATCCTCAGCACAGGCCTCTACCTGCTGGCTGGACGTCTGGGGTGAAGGGGCAGAGGTTAAAGTAAAGCTGCGATTTTCCTGTTTGCCCTCTTTCGGGGAATCCGCGCCCGGACGCTCTGCCAGGCCGAACTGGTCCCCTCCGTTCGCCATGTTCCACTAACAGACACATACAGACCAAACACCGTGAATCACAGCTTTCAACACCACACGCGCTCGCATGATGTGCCAGTGAGATGCGTAAAAATAAAATAATATCAGCATAAAGTTTTACATTTAAAGTTTTACTCAAAGACAATACTTTAATATGAAACTAAAACTAGTATTACAATTCTTGCCTGTTTAAAAAACATTTAATAAAAAGAGCATTTGTATATATATATATACACACACACATACACACACACTCATACATACATATATTTTACTTTAGTTTTCGTAGTAATTTGAGGTAGTTGTGGTACTTTAGAATTTTTTTTAAATTTTGGAGTTAATTGACAGTTTGACTACTCTAACATATTTCACCTCAGATAATTTGTCCTCTGATTTGGTAAAAAGTTCAAAAAACGTCCACGCTATTTTGGAATTGAGGATAATGAATTATTTTAGATTACAACAGCTCACAGCGAGTTACACTACTGACTAACTGATCCAATAATCTAATCATTGGCTTCACCTAAAATAAGATTAAATGTGCCGCTTAAACTTCTGAAATATTAATCCATGATATTTTCGACTAAATCTGTTCATTCATGTTGGTCGTAAATTCAGGAATCCACATAGTCTGTATCATAGTCGTACTGTTGATGCATAAATTGCATTTTATTTTGGATAATTGTGACTTTAAATTACAACTGAATGCAGAGTTACGGTGAGAAAGTGCCATTGTCCATCTCAGTGTTCTTGACCGGTATTTTGGATGCTCTTTCTGGGCCTTTACCTCACAGTCCAGCGCTCCCGGCAGAAAACAACCTCATCCTGCTCCTGCGCACTCCGATGGCTGCCTTTGTGTTTTATCTGGTCGGTAGTATTTCCAGTCAATTATATTTAAAGCTCATGTGTCCAAAGCCCGCAGTATTCCGTGTGTTTATCATCTGACTGTGTCGCGCCCCAGCGTCCGTCTTCTAGCGCGCAGACCTGCTCCTGCTCCACCACTCTCCCCCCCGATCCACGTTTGTGTTCAAAGCCGCGGCGGTTCTCTGTCGTTTGCTTCGCTGACTCCTTATGATCCATGCAGCGGCATTAGCAGTCGCAGCCCTGATCTGAACCCCCTCTCTCAGACCCTTCATTACGAATGGAGTAAAGTCCGCCTCACGTCTTCTGCCCTCCCCCTTCAGCCCTTCCTGCTCTGCCATAGGTCTGCACGGCCAATCGTGCCTGTGTCACTGGCCAGTGACGCAAACACAATACACACACGCACACACACACACACACGCACACGCACACACACAATCTGATTCCATACTCACACGCAGCATGTCTAATTATTTATTCATAAAAAAGTAAACACTCGTTCTCATAATGGCTGCCTCTCCCTGGGATTGATCTTTCTCGTGTGTTACTTCACAGCAAACCCCCATGGGGATCAGAGAAAAACTTGCTGTCACAATAATGGAACCCCCCCCTCATTCATTTAAACTTCAGATTGTTTTATGTAAGGGGGGAAGGCCCAGTGCGCTGCAAATAGCGTATTCTTATTTCAGTTTGGAGATAAAAATCGCATAATCTCTCATCCTGGAATGGCTGATGGCGATTAGCAGTTTTGATTAAAGTGTAATGCATGCATGAGTTGAAAAGAGCACTAAGGAAACGTGCAGGCTAATTATTACCAACCAATTACATCAAATCCAACGGTTATACGGACAGAATTGTTCGTAAATAAACCCCACCAGCAATCTAATCTCATATGCCGGACTTGATCTACGGATTTCTTTTTATAGTTGATTACATATTTCAGGATTCCGAGGCCGATACAGCAGCGGCATTGACTTGACACAGGCGCGCATCATTCTGACGGGATTAAAGCAGATCCTGATAACCGCAGGCATCCAGAGTTGAAAGTTGAAGCGGTCACTGGGAGGTCAGCCTGGCTCCGTCATACATTTCCACCGGCCTAACTCATCCTCTCGATGCATGCAGTTTCAAGACAGTGATATTTTGGTTTAGACGAGTAATCAATAATATTCCTGATACGAGGCAGAAGCTGTGTTTCATAACGGGTAGTGCCCTATACGTGGCAGGTGGTTTTAGAGACCTTGACTGAAATAGCACTTATTGATTTATTAATACGTCAGCACAAAAACACATGAGGGCAGAATATGAAATATGAACATATTCAAAATATTTACAAAATATACTAACGTAATACATCAATAAGGGCGTAAACTGACGCGCGTAAAATGTGCCTTTTACGCACCAGAATATCTCATCTTTTTTGTGCCTGTCAATAATTGTCACTGTTCCAAAAACGAGCCATAATAACATTTCTTACCGTCAAAATACTGATTCCTCCCTTGGTGAGAAACCACAGCTCGGTACACAGCCTGTCCTGCAAAGCGAGAGCTTCAGTGAACGCGCTGCCACTGAAAGACGCGGTTTCTAGGCTTTACGTCTGCGCGTGTGTTTCTGTGCGTGCGCGTGTCTTAAATGCAGGTTCATAACATTTCCGTGCATTTTTTGATACCCGAACTACAAACTCATCACTTTCCACATAGTGGTTTTTGCAGTGGGATCCTTTCCATTGCCAGAGATTGTACACATTGAACATGCACGATTGAAATTAAACGATTGAATTAGTGGTTTTGCGGTATTACTTCATCAGACAGTTGATGTAAAAAAGATGCACACAGAAAAATGTGACGATCGAACAACGATTTTTGTTAGCACAATTGGTTGTCAGATAGAATTAGTCAAACGTAATGAAAACGACAGCCGTACAACCGAGGATCAGATTATACTATTCTGCCCGTTTATTTTTACATTTAGATAAATGATTACATTAAGATAAATTATGTTTATAGCTATTATTAATGTCTAATGATTCTTATTTCTTTAAGTCTATATGTATTCTTTATCGTACTCATGACAATAGACACAAAAGTGTTGGATAACAATATATTTCATATAAAGACTACATTTCTGAAACAAAAAAAAAAGAAAAAAAAAGTAAAAGACTGCCATACCCACAAAGTTGGGTGATGATCAGGTAATTTACTAATTTAATCTTATTCAAACATATCTTTTTTTAAATGCTCTCGTTACCCTGTATTTATTTCTCTTTAAAATTTCAATGAGCATAGATACTTAGGGTTGACGCCGTCTTGTTCAGTCAGAGGTGGAAAATATGAAAACAATGCGGATTTTTGAGGTATAAACAAATTCATTATGAGGTTTGCTATGCGTCGTGGTTCCACCAAAGATGTGGTAAAAAATAAAATAAAATAAAAAAATTAAAAGATTTTTCTCAACATATTACTGACTATTTGTTTGGTCACGGTCTTATTTTCAGTTATGTTCTTAAAAAGCTACAATATTTCTGATAAGTTGTCAAATTAATTAAAATTCATTAAAATTTAACCGTAGTTTGTCCAAAGACCATAAATAAAACACACAAAAATAGCATTAATATAAAATTTACATTTTCTCGAATTATCTGAATCTCTGTCACTGTAAAACAATTTTATCAATACTTGTTTAGTTTGTTGTTATTCAATAACAATGCAATACTAATATATACGTGTGTGTGTATATATATATATATATATATATATGTATATATATGTATATATATGTGTGTATATATGTATATATATATATTTGAAAATCCCTTTTCTATGTGATCCTTTTATATTGAACGTGGGCTAAACTGAAACCCTTTGAAGTGTTGCAAAGCCTTCATTAGGGTAAGTTTTTTTTCCTACATAATAGCAGAATTTTCATTGAATAAATCTTCACATTATGAGTGTTTGCTTTAAATAAATAAATAATAAACTAAATGTAACAGTTTTTTTATAAGGGGATGTAACTCCCCATTCTCATGCCTAAGTTTTTGGGTGTGCAAAAGTGCAAAAAAAGTAATAGTCATACCTGAAATGAGGTGGTAGTGTTGGCTGGAAGGCTCATTATTGTCCCATCCTGGCTTCAGCTGACTGGATCCTCTGTTCTCTGTCTGGCGGAAGTGGTGAAGGGGTCCCAGACCTCCTGCACTCAGCAGGTCTGTCACACACACCTTCAGCTTGGCCTGAGTGAGTGTGTGCATGTGTGTGTGTGGTATAAGAGGGCTAGGTCAACCCATTTCTCTGCAAACAATCACATCACACAGGGCAAAATACATTCCAGTCCCCTCACCCCCGCCCCCTGCCTCCAGTTTGTAAGGTGGCCTGATGTGGGAATAGCAGCGGCTGGGCTTTTGGCAGCTGTCCAGGCTGGGCCCTCTGAGTCCAGATGAAGGAAAACCTGTTCCACATCAATATGACTTCATTTTACAGATGTTAGAAATATGCTGCACACTGCACAGGCCGACTGCAGTATTGTGCTCTTCTTTAGCATTAATACATAGTTATACCTGTTGTAAATGTACCTTTTGATCACTTATTGTTGTTGTTTTAATTGTGTGGTCTCATTGGAAAATGGTAACAATGTGTACGTGAAAAAACAACAACTTAGTCGTTATCTCAATCAGTTTGACTTTAATTACTGTTGCTGTAAAGATGGACAAAGTATTACAAATTATAATAAAGAAAAAAAAGTATTACAAATTATGCACAATGGAAACACAGTTGAATTTGAAGTATCTCATTAAACAGTTTGGGGCAACAGTACAGCAAGTTGAAAAATTAATCAATCTGCATAATGGCTCCAGAAAGTTTGCGGGTTAAATTATGTTACATGTTTTTACTCCTCTTGAGGTCCCACTGCTTAATAGTACTTAATCTGATAAACTAGGGATCCTTACATGTTGATTGACCATGGTGGATCACATTCAGCTGCAACATAGAACTCTTACATTTCCAGACTGCCCAAGTAGTTATAGAACTGGAAACCTTGTTCAATATACTGAAAGATGGTTGGTTTTCATAGCCTATTTTACGAGCTGAAAGAATGGTGTTCATTAGGATGTGATAAAGCACATAAGTCTATTTTCATTTGACTTTCCAGTTTATTAACTGGTAAGGATCAATAGTATTGAGTATAAGCACAGGAAAATATGCACTCCGAGCTTTGAAAAGCTTGTTCTTTGAGTTGAGTGCACCTAAAGGACTGTAGACACACTACAGTCCGCCAACAGGAACGAAGACCTCGAGGATGTTTGTCATTTACCGATTTGACACGCAAGACTGAGGTACGGTGTGTCACAGCTCCCTCTAGTGTTTATTTTCTGCAAGCGGCAATGTAATATGTGGAATCATGCATGTCATGAAGATAAAAGTCTATAAGAAAAAAAAACAAAATGCACAACCTTGGTCTTCATTATGTAGAACTTCTGGTACTGTATAAACAACAAAATATGGTGGTCTCCAGTAGGAGATTAGCTTCTGGGAATAGTAACTACATTTTCCAACATTCAAAATCATCAGGTTTCTAAACATCAAATTGAGACACCGAGCAGAAGTGTGGGGCAGAGTCACCCATGTGGGAACATTAACATTTAGGCAAGCAGTGTGTCTGCCCTGAGAGCCGGCTGTCACTCACAGGGCGTCGCGCCGCAGTGCTATGTGACCTTTACATTCTGTTTGTGCGCACCAGAAGTCAAACCTCGAAGGCTTCCAGCGCCGCGCCACATCTTCAGACAGTCAAATCCCAGAGAAAGCTGCAGCTTAGCAGAGGACCTGCTCATACCCATTCAAAGTTTTAATGAACCTCACAGTGTGGTTTTCATATGGACGAAGAGACACAAATAAAAACAAAGACACATGCAAATCTAAACCCTACTTACTTTTTTCAGTGACTTCATAAAACTTTCCTCTGTGCCTTCACTCCACTCTTCCTGACATATCTTTTCTTGGATTTTTTCCTCACTAAATGGTGCAGATGCATCTTTAGAAGAGTGAACAACTTCTTTCAGTACAGCTGACATTTCAAAAGCACTTCAGGCTTTCCCCCCCCCCCACAATCTTTGACTGCTCAGTGGAGACGTTTTGCTGTCTTGCAGCTGCACAGCTGCACCAGGAGGCAGACGGGTTGGTGGACAGAGGCCGGGTTAGTTTGGGCATTTTACCATGTAGACTTTGCACTGGATGTGTGAAAGACATCACTTAACATAGCCTGTGGTTACTAGATTGGCATGCGTATGCGAGCTACTGCCTACATGGAGTGCATGTATTTAAGGTGACAGCGTTAAAGGACAAATTTATTGTTAGCTCTGACCCTTTGTACGTTTAGCAGTTGGCCAGCTTTGCCTTTTAGGCACAAAAACACAAAAAGGTCTTAATGCCAAGACTTTTATCAAAAGGTGATTCAGAAAACTAACATTTCTTTACGTTCAGTGGCGTGACACATGTACAGACACATGCATCACTAAATGGCTCAGTGAAAAGTTGAAATAAAAAAGTCACAGCCTGCTCTAGAGTCGATCACAAACTGCTCACACCAGACAAATAAAAAGCATCATTTATTGTACAAGAAAGAAAAAGAACATGACACACAGGCAGATAAGATCACACAGCTTCAGAGAACGGAAACAAAAATGAGCAAGTACCACATCAATGAAGTTTGAAGGTGAGCTTTAGAGAGGGTGAATTACTGGTGTAAGAAGTCAGAGGAAACTGAAGTAATCTGCTGTGAAAACTGAGAAAAAATATAAAAGACAACCAAAATTGAAAACATGAAATACAAAGTGCAGAATTACATTTAAAATACCAAAAGTAGTGGCAAGTCTTCCCACAAAATGCTGTTATAAGAAAATTACATTTCAAAAGAGCTGGTGAGCTGATATTTGATGGTGGGAGTACTATAAAATACAAATTTAAAATACCATTCATCTACTGAAGTATTATTATGGAACCACACTAAAACCCTCAGAGGGGAGTCACAGTTAAAAGAGAACGGATATTTTATCAGATCAGAAAAAAAGGGGAAAAAAAAGAGAGCCTCACATAGAGGATGTTTGGAGTCAAATGCTTGTTGCTCATTCTAAGATAATTTTCCAAATCTTCCAAGTATCGCGATAGGAAAAAGAAAAAACACTGCTGGGCCCATCAGACAAAAAAAACAACATTTAGCAATATGTAAAAAGAAGCTTCATATTTATACATACATACATATATGTATATACACGTATGTTTTTATATAAAATTATGGATACACGAGTGTTGAAGAGTCATTCAATGCAGATGTGACAATGATACAGAACCAACGAGTGCCTAGTGCAACAGATTACAAGCATGTGCCATCATTTTTAATTCTACAAGAGCAACTAACACGATTATTCAAGTTTTCAAAGGAGGTTGCCAAAAAATAGGAGAGAAAAAAAAAACACTCCATGAAATGTTTTCACAGTCCTGTGAACAACAGTGTACCTCTCCACTTTCTTCCTCCCGCTGGGTGCATCCTTCATCTGCAACACCCATCTCCACCACCAGCCGGCGCTGCCTTCCACACGCACTGCTGCTGGGGCACACGCTCACAGTGTCTCTTCTTTATAAGGGAATATTATTATTAGCAGTCACCATTACAAGTCAGCCGCCGACACTTTAGTCCGAGACGCGCAGAGCTCTACACGTCTGTGGTGCGGATGCCGTCGTCGTCCAGCCTGAAGGGGAAGCTGCAGGGGGTGTGAGGCTGGGGCTGCGAGCGGTGGCGCCGCCGCCCGCTCGCCGCGTCCGCCGAGGCCGTGAGCATCCCCAGCCCGCTGGCCGAAGGGGCCGGAGGTGCGCCGGGGCAAGGGGTCAGGGTGGAGAGGGAGTTGGAGGAGGAGGATGTGGAAGAGGAGGTGGAGGAGGAGGAGAGAGAAGGCAGGGTGGGCGCGGAGCTGAAGGCGCTGTCCTCATCCTCCGTGTCCAGGATGGACGGCTCGCACGGAGGAACGGGCGTCCAGGGCTGCCAGCCCGGGGCCACCGAGCAGGACTTGACCAGCGCGGGTCTGCGCTCCTCGCTCTGTTGACCACGAGATGCACAGGGGGAGGCGTTATGATTTCGATAGAGAGAAGAAGCACGTTTAATGTGGGAACCCTGCAATCAGAGACACAAAAACAACAGCATTATACATCCTCTAATCACGGACCCCCATGAGAGGGCTCATTTGGGTTTTTGTGTGTTGCCTGAAAAGAAAAGTGGGAGGAGACCATTGTCCTTGGCGGTCCTCTGAATTCCTGGATCTTCATCTCAATGTCCCTGATCCAACCATGCATCTCCTCTGGGGAGTCTGTCTGCGGAGAGAAGGAGAATATAAGTTACAAAGGAGAACCTTGACAAGTATTTATGAAGTTTTACCACTTTACATGAAAAATTACCCAAAATATTATCAGAGTTTAAGGGTTCGTAGTGAATTGTTAAATTTTACCGATCACTATGACTAATAAGTACTTGGTCAACATTGCTTCTGCCAAGTTGGCACATTTTAAGCGAAACCTGGAGGGAACCCTGGGGGATTCGAACCGGGAACCCAATTAAATTTCATTTTTGGATTCCACACATTTAATTACTCGTATATTCTTCGAGAGATGATATTTATTACCTTGTGTAAATCATTCAGTATATAAAATCAATCACAGATTACAGCCCCAGTTCATGTTATGGGCTAGTGTTCATATTGGACTACACATTTAAGCTGACTTTTGTTGGCAGTTCTCAGGCTATGCTAATGATTTTCATATAATCCGTTTTTTGTTTATTTGGTTTCGCCAAGTGTTTTTCACACTTCCTTTTTTTTTCACGCACAAACAAACAGAAGAGCGCTCGTGCTTGCAGCCGTCTATTTCTCTCCTTGCACTTCCCATCTGAACAGACCCCACGGTCTCTGTCAGCTGCTCTCCCAGAGGGAGGAACAGGATATTATTGTTGTTATGGTAACAGATGGCAGTGCCCTTTTGACAAAAACAAACTGTTTAAGCCCATTAAAAAAAAGAACCCAGGCCACACATCAGCAGCAGAGCATTTAGAGAACACACTTGAAAAACATCAGGGCAGATGCACCTGGGGACACACTGCGTGTCTTCTCTGTGCTTACGGCTGTAGCTTAGAGAAATCCATCTTTATTTACTCTGCAGTTCATCAGTGCTAGTTTTAAAACAATGTGATGAAGAGAAGCAGGGCATTTTACCTGGATGTAGAAAGTTCTGGAGCTGGTGATGATCTCAAAAAGGTTGTCTCTAAGCAGAAGCTCCCTGACAGGCACAGAAAATGTGGGCTCACTTAAATTTGTCATGTTTCTTTTCACCACTATTCCACCGAAATCGACCATGTAGCAATAATGATTCAAACAAATAGTTATTTCAAGCTGAAATCCTCTTGTTTGAGGAGTGGGTAAACTGTACTGTCATTTTGCTTTATTCTTTCACAAAGGATAGATAAGTGTGTGTCTAATGAATGACAGTTAATTTGAATCCCTCATTACTCTTCCTTTACTGTAAAGGCTATTTGCTCATATAATAACACAAAAACAAAAACAATCTAACATGAGTCTCACTTTTTCACTCACTTTTTCCCCCAATGAACATTTGGATATGTGAAAACTTAAAAACGACCCACTGATATTTGTTGCCGTTCAGTGGGAATTGTCTGATTATTCCCAGATACTTTCTTTATGGTTATCTACTTTTTACCAGACAGATAACCAGGAAGAGAAGAAGAATGTGAGTAGGGTCTGACTCTGATTCACACATGACTCACCCTGACTTGACCAGACACTCGTGAACTTTCTGAATGTCTCTCAGTGGAATGGCCCGGAGAGGCTCCTTGTCCTGGGACACATAAACACAAAGACCACAGTCATTTCAGACTATGACCCAGAAGTAATAAAGCAGAACTTCCTAGTTTCTCACCATATCAGATTTGTAGTAACTGACTGCATGGTCGTTCAGGGTAAAAAATCGTCTCTTCCAGCTCTTCCTCTACAAGCACACACCACAGTACGGTGATAATTTACCCAAGCGCAGAGTTAATCTGTCGAACGAGGATGGTCACTCACCACGTTTCCTTGTTTGACACAGTAACCACATCTCAGCACACCAGGTCTGTTTCCCTTCCGTTCCCTCCCGTCTGTCTCTTCGCTCTCATTCTGAAACATTTCATCAGCTAATCACAGTGACCATAACCACCACCAGCACAGATTTTAGATTACACACCGCAAACTATTTAACTTGGTACTTAAAACTCTTCTCTGTGTCCCTAAAGCATTTTTTCTCCACTTTGGCAAAGTGGCTAATCAGGGTCACTGCAATTGTAGTTATGAAACCAGGTCAATTTGCTTTACCTGGATGGGAGTATGCACCACTACACCGCCAATGATCTCTGCCTTGTAGGCCTGCTGTTTCTTCCCAGCTTGGACGTCACCGATCACTGTGGTCACATCGGACTTTGGAGGTGCAGGGCAAGATTTAGGAACCTGTCAACATGTAGCATAACATTACCAACCCAGGCAGCTGCATGCTAGGGAATGTGAGAGTTTCATTTTTAACCCAGAGAGATTTTGGGTCAAATCTTGGCAATTCTGCATGCATTTTGACTCTGTTACAAAAACAATAAGTGTCCAGTGGCCCAAACATAAGCGAAAAATAAAAGCTAGGCTAATCTTGGGTTATGGTCAGTGCTGCGAGGGCCAGGCATGGCCAACAAAATTTGGCCATGCCTGGCCCTCACTCCGAGTGTCATTTAAGACAGTGTGGGCCAAAGCTTAAGATGTGGGCCCTGTTTGATGTCAATACACAAGAGCCACAAGTTATTCTGCATTACGATATCTTTCTTCTGCCCGTCTTGAGAATTAGTAACTGCCACAGCAAAAGTAAAGAGTACTTATGCAGTTCACCAAAAAAAGCCAAAAAAACGTACCTGCTGGATTTTCATGCATGTATTTGTATCAGTTGTAAGAATGTTGCATAATAGACTGCATTTTATACATGTACCCAAATCCAAGAAATCCTTTGACTCAGGAACGTCTAATTTACAGCTCTAGTAAACAGTCTTAAAATGATATATTTTTTTATGTTTGTATTGTTTTTATTAGGAAAATGAATGGTCTGTCTGCATATAGAAAAGCTTAGACTAGCCCCACATCTAGCAGCTATGACTGCCCACACTCTAATGCCACCCAATGATGTCATGCAGAATCAATACACAGGAAAAGCTCTTAAATTAATGACGTTACTTAACACAAAAATAAAACTTATGTGCCTGCTAATATTTATGTGCCTTTAATCAAGGGCTTGTAGTACATATTTAGTTCGGAATATTTATTCAAATTGCGTCACGGGTACTTTTAGAAGACAATTCAAGGCTTAAACCTAAAATTGCATCATTTTGTCCATTAGTAAGTTTGCTTCCCTTTTATTGCTGCATCTACATCCTGTCCATGCGTCTTCAGTCAACCTTTCAATGAGGCCAACGAAGCTGACAGAAAACAGCATCGCAGCCACCCCCCCCACCCCCCCAATTGGAGAAGTGAAAAAGAGAGTGAGCGGCACTGCTTCCTGTGTCAGTCAGCAGGTGAACAAAGAGGAGAAACGAGCTTCTCCGTCTCCTCCTACCAACACACAGCTGGATGACACTGATCGCAAAGCCTCACGGCTGAATAAACAAATATTGTGCAAATTCACAGGCTAAATGTTGACACGTTAGCCGCAGTGACGTAGGCGTCAGTGTGCGTTATCACTGCTATTATTGCACATTCACAATTTCTCCATTCACCAAGTTTGACAGTCGGTGTTTGTGGGCAACATGCTGGCATGTGCAAACTCTTGGGCCGAACCGGTTTCAGTCTCAAAACCGCACAGCTTCCTGCACTGAGGTGGAAATAAATCCTCCATCTATAACTGCCCCCATTTCACCATCCCATAAGAAATCGAGTGTGTGTGGCGCTTACAGTGATCTTGCTGGCCTTGTTGAGAGCAGCCACCCAGTCCCTCATGTCAGTCACATCGTTGGCTTGCAGGAAGTACCGGCGTGAAACTGCATTTATAACTGCAGAAGTAGAGTTTCATTCAACACGCAGCAACCACACTATATTTAACACATTCATACGTTTAGACGTGAAAACCAGATTTATGCAATTGTTTACAATGACTGTTTCCCCTGAAACTCACCGAAGCAGAACTCCGTCTTAGGCTTCTGCTTCAGTGTAGCTTCGCTCACCTGAGAAGAGACAAAAAGGAAATAAAAGCAAGGAGAAGAAATGAGAGAAGAATCTGTATCTTTGATCTTTGAGACAAGATAGGCCGTCAGCGCCACAGCGCAGTGCAGCCAGATGTCGTCTTCTCTGTGAGCACACCGACATCTGGAGAGCTTCAAAAGGTTCACACAGTGCGAATGCTGCGTGTGACGTGTACCTGTTGCTGCAGACAGCCACTGATCCTGCATGCTTGCAATCTTTGATAACATTTGTACGTTGGCGAGGGGCCACTCAAATGAAATGTGGCTGGTTTTGTGTGGTCGTAATGTTAGCGCACACAACTGCGGGTGAAAGTCAAGGGACCGGCTTACCTTAGAGATGTAGGTTAATCTCAGGCTGCCAACAAAGCTGGCTCCACTGGGCAGGTTCTGCATGCAAACAAAGACTCAGCGTTAGCTCAAGAGTCCAAGGTTCCATGGCCGCTATTGATCATTTTCCCTTTTCCCCTCGGTGTTTGTGCAAATGGGTGCAAATGCGTGCACTGTTTTGGGAGAAGCACCTGAGGATTGTCCATGTACCACAGCAGAACATTTCCCTGCGTATCGAGGATGAAGTATCGCCTCTGGAAGCGACTGCTGTTCTCCTTTTCCTCGATGTCCAGAAAGCCGCACACGCGGTTCAGCCGGTCCAAATATGGCATCCTGCCGGTATCACATATCACCTAAGCAGACGGGTGATTACAGAGGCAAAGGCTGAAGTGAGACAGACAAACATTTGGCTATATCTAAAGTTAGCGACAGACTAATGACGGAGGTATACAAATGTAGGCAGATACGGAGGGTTAATAATCTTTTGCTTGAGTTCAAATACGTACACATTCACAGGAAGAAAGAGACCCACTCGCACTCAGCAGTTTTTCATGTGACGTGATTGAGGCTGAGCAGCAAACCCTGAAAGCCCGAGGCTGAGCTGAGGCCCTCACCACAGCCAAAAATTACAGACTGCACTCAAGATCTGCACACACGCACATTTCCACTGGACAGAGAAGAAGGCGAGCGAGGGAAGAAGAAGGAGGGAGGCTGGGAGGTGCGGTCATTACAGTGATCATATGCCTGCTAATTATTGAGCTTATGACTGATTCATCAATTAATCAAGATCCATTAAGCTCAGACATGCTACTGATATTTCAACACTCTTCATTTCAGTAGGATTTTACAAAGTATGAATCAGACAGAAGTTTTTTTTTTCTTTTCCACAACGATTTTTGAGTGGAGAAGGAAGATTTTTAGCTCTATGTATATTTCTGTCCTATTAATGTTGCATGGGGGACTCTCAGTCTTTTCTTTTTCATGTTCGAAGACTAAACGTGAAGTAACCTCCTCGACGAACTGCACGCTGCTGAAAGCACAACACTAGTAGAGCCAAAACAAGCTCCCAACATTTTTGTTTTTTAGTTCAGAAAAGAGCTCAAGCTTAAAAAAGGCAGGACAGATCTATAAATTGCTATTTTCTTTCTGAGGAAATGAATTATAATTGGACGAATGTATAATAATGGCTGAATAATAATTGCCTATGCCATAGATTTTACAGGACTCCCTTCAACCATAGCTCTATGAGGTGGACCAAAATTTATAAGACAACATTAAAGTTTCCAACAGAGCACAAGAGAAAGAAAGAAATGCCAACAGGGACACAAACTACATCTTCAGTGTGCTCTTGGAGCTCCTCTTAAGTTATTTTTAAGTCAGTGAGTAAGAAAATGAATCATTTTGAAACCAAACTGTACTTCAAATGCGTCAGTCTTGCAGGCTTGCCACTGAAGCAGGCCAAACATACAAGATTTCTGCAGAAATTCAGAAGTGCAATGGAAAAAAAGAGGAAGGTGCCACACAGGTCACACAGATACCAACGCTGAGACTGGCACAAGAGCCCACACAGGACACTCTCATAAACCATTTTGGGTATCAGAACACATCTGGCTTAACCATTACTTGGAGAAGTAGTGGTGAGCCTGTGGCATTTTTGGCAAAACTTCACCAATAAATATAATCGAAACAGAATGAGATTTTAAGTGGCTTGGTTTTTAAACGTAGGAAAATAAAACACAAATCAATGTTTGTGTGTTCCAGACGTTTAGATCACTGCAGTGATATCAGGGTTACTTTCCTACACTCGGCCTACACATCTGCTTTATTTATGAATATGTTCAGCTGCAGTCTGAAAGAAATCATAGCAGAAACGGTAATGCATTACTTTATAAAGATTGGTAACTAAACATTGCTCTCCTGATGTATTTTGACATTTGAAATAAATAATAAGGAGCAATAAAATGGACAATACATCGTAACTGTTAGACCCATTTATGCATCAAAGTTCAAAGATCCCTCCTACGCTTTTCCAAAATGCAGCCAAGTTGTGAAGCATCTTCTGGCTTTCTTTTCATTCCTCTTAAACTTCCATCACACAACTGTTTTTTCACAGATGAAAAGTTTTTTTTTTGCCAGTGACACTTTGGCTGACTTTGACAAGTTAAATCGAAGCCTGCACCATAAGACAAAACCTGGTAGCTGAACCAGATATCATCACCAACGACCGTGCCACACATGAAAACGACGTTTGGTTCTGTGGTGTGCCAAAAGCACTGATCGAGGAAGATCATGATGGGGTTTTTTTTTTTTAGGTTGGCACTGACAGCGCCATTGAAAGCCACTCTCACAGTTATCGGCGTGCGTGTGCGACGCAAATTCAGAACGCTAAAAGCAGTGTGATCGCGCAGAATTATTCAGCAGCACCTGACAAGCAAAAGACGGCCGGCCGGCTCTCAGATGACCAGAGCTGACTCACGGACACCGACGACTCAACGGTCTGCCACACCTACTGGGTCACCCGCGCACTCACACGCACGCACGCACGCACGCAAAAAGCGCACACACACTCAAAAGTGCGCACACGCACACGAAAGCGCACAAACTGTCACAAATCGCCCCGTGCCGACGGGCCACTCACCCCTGGTGGAGAGTCGGTGCGCGCCCCGGCCAGCGCCCCGCAGCCGCGCTACGACGCAGAGAGGAGAGAGCCGCGTTTGGCACCAACCACCATGACAGACAAAGTTTTGACCAACTTCAGCGGGCGGCTCCAAACACGCCGGCGACACCGGCGCGCAACGGGCTCTCACGCTATCGGGAGTTTTGTTTGGTGCGATCGGATTACAGAATGCTTGTCTTTTTTTCCGGGTTGGACGTTTCGTTATTAGAATAAACCGGCCCCGGATGTGATCTAGGCGTCCCCCCCAGAGCCCCGGCCGGGTCCTCCTCCTCCTCCTCCTCCTCCTCCTCCTCTGTGCTGAGTTCAGTCTGTGCATGAGGAACTGCGTGCAGCTCTCTGCAGGCCTTTCTGGCCAATTTTTAACCCGTTTTGTGCACTCAGTTTTTAGTGAGTAAACTTTGTGGGCTTTTTTTTGGGTAAAACAGAAACCTGTTCAGTGGAACCTTTTGCTGTGATCTTCCTGTGACTGCATACCACTTGCTATCTGTTTCTATTGAACATTTATATAAGAAGCTGATCGTGTAAAAGAGCTGTTAAAGAAGGGAATACACAACTGGACAAACAGGAACAAAGAGATTCTGAGTTCACTGGCCACTTAAAAACTGCTCTTGTACGCCCACATATGAAATATTTAACTGTTGAGAATAAAGTCACATTTTTCACAAGGGCCATGTAACCTCTATTCTTTACATGGCAGAATAAACGTCCCACATTCTCAAATATAATTTACACCCTTTTTTTTAATAAAAGGTTTGTGGTTTTAAAAATACAGATCGTATTTCTTACAGTTTATTTGCTACGTGCTGTTTTCCATTATGGGCTATTTTTGGAGTTATCAGAGGATGGGCAGTTCCTGGCTTCTCCTCAGATTCAGATTCTCTTTATGCTTCCCTGTCCTCTTTAAGAAACTGTCTTATCTCTGTTTTGGGATTTCTTTTGGGATTGTTTTGGATGTTGCTAGTCTTGTATATATTCATTCCACACTTCTTTAGATGTAGCTGTCTTTGTAGTTGGATCTAAACTCCATCCATTATCTATACCACACATGTTCCTAATAGGGTCGGGGGGGGGGGGTTTCGATGGAGCCTGTACCAGTTGACATCAGAGCTAGGAGCAGCATACACCCTGCACAGGTCACCGGCCTTTTCAAGGCGCAAACAACCACACACACTCACTTTCATTCTCAGGGGCAGAGGAGTGTTCAGTTAACCCAACATGCATGTTTTTGGACGGTGGGTGGAAACCCACGTAGACAGAGAACATGCAAACTCCTACTTTGAATTATTTTGTGGCAATTTAAAGTGTCTTTAATTGAGTCCTTTTGCATCTCATTTTCATTTCTTTGCATGCCGCTGTGGTATTTGACCTCCCAAGAAGAACTGTTATCAATCACTTGAAATGGGCTGAAAGAAAGACTCAACCCGGGGGCCCCCTGATCCCTTAAGGTTGTGGGCTTGTTAGTTGGCTTGTTCAATAATCCCTCTGAGGTTTTAACCACATCATAATAAGGAAAGCTATTTATTTGTTTATTTTGCCTCTTTTTCCCATAGCATTCTGTATGAATCAGCTCTTTCAAAAATGGCCGCCTGGAGCGCTCAGGTTGGGTTAAGCTATGTTATTTGCAACGACCAGTCTTTTCAGAATAGTTGTAAGACTTGAAGGGTATACCATGTGCTTTTATGTTAGAGGTCTTTCTGGCAGTGTGCAGCCTGATAACAGTTTTAACTTCAGTTTGTGAACATCTTGAGTTTTTGGCAAACTATCAATTGACAAAGTAACTCAATGCAATGCCTCACACTCTATTAAAAGTATTTTTTCACTGAATGGAGCCTTAAAAGTGTGGGCAGCATGCAATTTGCTTACTATTTCTTGTGCCTGTGATGTAACTTGTGCACAGCAGAATGAACGCTCAGAGGACAAACTGGCATTACCTCTTTTTGTCTAGTCAAGGTTTTTTATTTTTGGTTTTTCGCGATTGTCTCTGTGCTGGTTACCTGTGTGAGTGCTGGCATGACTCATTCCTACAGGAATCATTCTGCGCTGTATTATCTTTCTTATGGTAAAAGATTAAGTTCTCCTGTCAAGAGGAAGTGGTTGCACATCATATGACCTGCCCGAGGATGGAGAGCTACCACGCTGATTTCATATGCGCAGAACTGAAGTCACACTGGTGCAGGAGGAAGTCTTGAAGTTACCACAGACCCTCCTGTTTCTGCTAAAATATCAAAAACTGTCAGACAGTTTTCTGTATTTTTACTTTTACCACATAAACACTCATTTCTAAAAACAAAACAGAAGCTCTTGACCACACACTGTATGCACAAAGATATAGGGTGTTAGTGTGCCTTTATTCGGATTAACACAAGCACAAAATGAAGCAGTTTGCAGTTTACTGTGTCACTGACACAGTAAAATAATGTGGGTCTATAGAATGGAACAAACTGTGCTCTATAGCACCTACAAAAAACCACACCCAAGTCTGCCTGGGTACACCGGAGCTGTGGGCGGTTCATCTTCACTTTTCACACACTTATTCACCACAGATAGTCCCAGACTCATATGCCACTTTAAGCCATTGCATCATCTTCACATGCAACTGTAGGGAAAACTAAAGTTTTAGTTGACCTGAACAAGAAATAAAACTCAGAAAATGGAGGCTGCTGAAATGCAGCTAATATTTGTGGGAATCACCATGCTCCTTTCGAACAACATCAGAACCAAGAGAATCATGACACACGTTATGTTTGAGACCCATTCTCACGCACTCAGCACAAACTCTCAGCAGCTAAAATCCCCCTTTTAAACCTGGATGTAAAACAACCTGAAATTTACAGATGAGGAGGAAGTGGCGAAACAATGGAGGACAAGACAAGGTGAGGGATTTCAGAGCTGAGTGCAGGCTACACGCAGCAGCAGAGCTGAGATCAGCAGCACTGGGCTGGAGGCCAGAACCCCCGCGCCGTTGCGGTTGTCCCCGTGGTGGTGACCCCGGTGGGGCCCGTTGCAGTCGTCGCCGAAGCAACACTCCATTTTGGCTCCGGAGCTGCTGCCTTGCGCCTTGTCGCAGAAGGCCTTATACGTGCACGACTTCATCACAGTGTCTGAAAGAAAAAGGGTGAAAGGCAGATGTTGAGGGCGGACCCTGTGAATCAGATTAGCTGACTCCCACAGTCCCACTTCTCCAGCCTGCAAGCAGAAAAACCCGAAAAACACGCCGACTGTCGTAAACTGCTGGAGTAACTTCAAGCAGATTGTGAGTGGAGTGACAGGAGGAATTCTGATCACAAACTCACATACACACGAGCACAGAGCGTGCATAAGCTGACATGCAAAGGTTTTAGGTATTTTTCACTTCTACAATAACGTTCTGTGAGTCATGCAGATTGGAACTTTGGTAGCACAGGGAGGATTTTCCACATACATGACCACACAATCTTTATATGAAAACACAGAGATCAGTGAGATTACCTATCTTAAGTATTACGTCTTTGTTCAATATGCATCACGACTAAAATCGCATCTGGAAACAGGATGGGCAGTATTCCTAAACCCACTGGACTTTCTTAAACCTTAAACTGTTCTCGTAGCTGGTTGGCAGCATTGTGCTGACCTCTAGTGAGGCTGCCTGTGTTGCATGTCCACAAGGGTGTGTGGTTATGTGCTCACTCACTTGGGCCGGTGATGGTGGAGCAGGCGTCAGCGTACTGAGGACAGGAGGTGGAGCCCTGTCGGTTGCAGTCCTCCTCACTGGATGCCACACAAGTGTGACATTTGAGACCATGGCCTTCACAGACAGAACAGGAGAAAGCACCTGGCTTGAGACTAAGCATGCTTTTTCACAATCGGGTGCAACCATGCATGCGTGCCACTCTTATGTCTCATCAGTCCGTCTCAACTCATTATGCATCCACACAGTAACACGCTGTCAAACAGCCATGCACACCCATGCCGAGGTCCTCTGTCCCCTCGGCAGATTTTTTAATTCTAGTCACATTTGCCTACATCTGCACTCATGTGTGTCGCTAATCTCTCAGCATCCATCTTAACAATTATTTATTTAGTTTTCATTTCTGCTAAAAACGAAAGACATACTCAGTATCCGGGTCGAAAGGAACTTACTGTGGCAGGTCAGAGAGACAAACACAAGCAGGGCCAAAAAGGTCTTCATGGCAGCCAGTTGACGGGTCAGTGTGTCTTCTAAAGTCCAAAGTTTAAGTGGATGAGAGTCTGATGGAGGGACACCGGAGGTTGAGGTGGAGAAGGAAGGGGGTTAACAATTGGAAGGTGTCTGAGGGTATTAAAGTCTTATCCTCTTAATCTCCATCTATGCTGCACAGGCAGCAGCCTGCAGTAATAGACTTAATTGAGCAAGCTTTAATAGGGCAACACAGTTACAGTTTAGTCTTACGCAGCCATCAGTGTGCTAATGGACATGAGTTCTAAGGTCATTTGTTAGTTTATATTTTACAAGGCAGGTTTTTTAGTTTAATATGTAGGCAATCTGAGATGTATGCTATCAAAAATAAAGATGTGCAAAAGGAGAGAGTCTCTGTAAGTCTGAGATGTGCATGGACAATTCTAAACAAAATTACAAGGAAAAGCATAATACAGATAAAAACACATACATAATAGTATATAGATGGATACTTTATTCAACCTATCTTAAACACATTCACACTTCCTCAAACAATAGTGATCATCATTACTTACTCGTAAGTACAAAGATAAAGCATAACACAATGTAGGCAACAGGTAATGTGCAGTAAGACTAATCCAAATAAACTGTGATTCAACCGTGTGTTGTTTTTTAAGTCAGATTTCACTATCAAAACCTTAAAGTTTGACAAATTTGACTCTACAGAGCTAAGAATGAAAAGGTGGAATTAAATGATTAGATTTTTATCTCCACTTTCTTTACCCATATTACATGAACTCCAAGAACAAAATACCATATCTTATAAGGTGCAACTCCTTCCAAATGGTTTCACAAAAATGTGCCTTGTTTTCTAGTGTTCTATTGTTTAAAAACTAAGACGTTTTTTTTTTTAATCCACTGCCTAAAAAACACTTCTAAGTCTGAGCTATACCCAACTTGTGTTAAGTGGTGAGATAAAAGGTATCTGTGAGATGAGCAGAGCTGTGAACATATGCATACAAAATAACATCTTTATTTGTTTAATGACTGCTGCAAATACAGGCACAAAGAACTTACATCGTCATCACACCAGAGCATAAGACAACATCTGTCATGAATGTGTCATCTTTCTCCCACGGTTAGAGGAGAAGGTGACTAATGGACACTAAATCAGTGACTGGAAAACAAAAACAAAAAACTCTCGACACAAAGCAGCACTTGCAAATTGTATAATATTTGTAAATATCCTTCATTAAAATATATTCACTGTTTTCTATTCTTAGTTTTCCAGTTGTTCAAGATTTATAACGTGGTCTGGTTAACACGGGAGTGCACAGTCACAGGTAGGTCTATGATTGTCAGATAAATGTCTCTAAGAGGATCAAACTTAGTGCAGGTACTTGAACTGTTGAGAACCCCCACCACCTAAGCCTGATCACTTGCTTTTAGTTAGAATTTCAAACAAACCTTTGCCACACTTCTTCTTCGTCAGCTTGCCTTTGACCTTGCTCTTTTACTTCAAACAATACATCTGAGCCTGGGTCTTTCGTAGTTAAATTGGAGCCGCGTCTATATAAAAATATGTTTAATTAATTGTTGCTTTAGAACAAAATAAACCTGATCAAAAGCCTGCCCAAGCACTAGCCTTAAATGTAAAGAATGCAAGTTAAACCCCGCTCAGCATTATCTCAGTGATGTCATCCTCCACACAGCGTTGCTGGGAAATTAGCATTCAAGCTGCTGGGAACACAAGTTGAGTCACAAGGAGTTTGCTGTTTCCCCAGCATGATGGACGAAAGGGCTCCAGATGACGTCATAATGCGTGCAAAATGCAAACAAAGTCATCACATATTATCAACATGTAGGGAGCCTTAAAGGCTCTGGTCACAGATAGTGCTGTTGTAGACAACAAAAGGTTATTTCACACATCTGCACAGAAGCAGGCTGAGATGTAGGGCAGGCACGGGGTACTGAACAAGAGCGCCTTCTTGGTCTGGGGCATGCACCGGCCATCACTGCAGGACTGTGGGCAGGGCTGGGGGGGACAATACAGGCCGATCCCTGCCTAATGCCTCTCAGTCTATTTTTCCCATTTTAGCAATCAGCTCATCGCAGATCTTTGTGAGTTCCTCGATCTCTTGATTCTGTGAACACACAAATAGTGCTGAATTATGTGGGGTTTTTGTTAAGTTCTTTTAAAAGGTCTGCAGCAAGATGAAGGTAACCGTTACCTTCTGCTGCAGAGCTTGCTCCAAAGACTCGTTCTTCATCTGCTCCTTCCTCAGGCTAGCAGTTAACGCCATATTCTCTGAGCTCGACTTCGTCCTCACCTGTGCAATCTCCTCGTTAGCCCTAAAAGATGCAAGAAATAAGGGGAATTATTTTTTTTTATACAAGTAAAAAAATATAGTTAATTTGCTGACACTCTTTTCATACTTGTCTAGTTTCTCCTCTGCATGCAGTTTTAGTGTCTGGTATCTCTGCTCCTCCTGCTTGACTCTGGCCAAATACTCCTGAGCACACTTCTTCAGCACCTCTTCATTCTGCGTGAGAAGATCAAACAGTTTGGTTTATTTAGCAGCTGTATACAATGGTGAAAGCAAATATAAGACCAGACCACTGGCATAATTCAACATTTTGTCCTTGACTTTAGGTTTGAACATGATCTGTAATGCGTTCTCCTTCTGATATTCCTGGAATTTTTTCACTAAACCAACACTGGTTCATGATGTTGAAGACCTGGGCAAAAAATACTTTAACCAGGTGTTAAAAAAAAAAAATTACTAAGAAGGAAAACTGCTGCTGTAGCTAATCACTCTATATTTTCCAACCTTATACTGACCTTAATCTGCCCTCAGCCCCCAGGTTTGTACCACCAACACAAACTCCTCCCACCAACAGAAAATGCAACTCAGCAAATTAATGTCAGCGATATTGCTTACTTTCTTAAAACCCTCAAGGGTGCTCTTCATGTTTTCGTAACGCCGAAAGACATCGGAAAGCGAGCGTTCCACAGAGTTCAGGTCTGCCAGGGCGGCCTCCTTCTCCATCGTCACAGCATGCAAAGCCTTCTGGGAGCTCAGAGTGTTGCGCTGCTCGTCTTCTGATTGATGAAGAACACAAATCAGAACACAAATCAGAGAGCGCTACGGTGATTGATTTTCAATTACTTTTCAGTTACTGCTTTGCAGTGCAGGACAAGAAATCCCACATTGCTGGTTTTGGTAGACTACATCTGCTTTCTACTCACCAATCATCTGAGCAATTGTTCTCTCATATTCGGCGACAATTTTCCTGCAATAGAGAGGCATCACAATGTTTTTGTTATTTTCAATGACATCCTTAAACCACAGCACTAAACAGTTAAACTGAATAGAAGAAAAAGGTTATTCTTGGATAATATGGAATTCCACTCCATCAGTTCAAACCCCACATGATCACACACATTCAAGGTCAGCCCTCTGTGGCAACAAAGTAAAAGTATATGGCCGTCTGTTTTCTAACCTCATTTCATTCACTTCTTGTTTGCTCTGCTCATACTTTTTCTTCCAGTCACTGACTTCAGCCTCCTTCGTGATGATCTGAAAGGAAACATTGTCTGTGAGCTGAACTGTACTCTTCAGCTGAACCTTGTCAGTAAACTGTACAACCTAAAACAAACAAAAGTGTGTACCTCCTCTCTGATAAGGGTGAGAACTGCCTGTTTTTCTGCCTCACTGATGCAGATGGAATCCAGGACCTGAGTTCCCGTTTTCTGCATTTCACTTCCCCCTGATGAGCTCTTCAGTTTGCACGTGTCCTCATACTGCTGAGAGCATAAGAAATTCATTAACGTTCATCTTACGCATGATGCTGCACCAAACACCCATAAACTTCTTAAAAGGAAATGTATGTTTTCACAAACAGCACTAAACAACACAGCTAGAAAATCAATTACTCTATTATTTTTAAATAAGTTCAGTGTGAGCCATATCTTCGAACAGCTAAAATATTATTTTTTGTAGTTTCATACATTTTCTAAAATTTCCTAATCTCTTCTACCTCTTGAGAACAAAGGATGCCTTTCATACAACGTTCTCCCACTTCTCAATCCCTTTCCTTCACCTGTGTCTCTATTCTCTCTTTTTGCCCTTCCCTGGATTAAGACACTCATGTTCTAATCTCCTGTGTGGTAATCTAAATCCATCTGTCACTTGAACAGACAAACATGGTGGAAGGCACAAAGTACCTCATGCTGTCCTACTGCACTCATTGTTGTCAGATCATACTAAAGCTTCCTCTGTAGGATTTAAACTGCGCAGTCTATATGTCACAACAAATCTATTAATGTGTTCTGCTTTTTAAAGGTTTTATATCACTTTAATAAGTGGTTTTGAATAAGACAAAACATATGGGGGTGAAAGTGCCATTGTGACTGTGGTTCTAGGACAAGACCCAACTTGTCAAACATAACTATTCAAGGGTGCTGGTAGTCGCTGTGACTTAGCAGTCTACAGCTACATCTAGTGGGCACTGGTCATATCACTATGTTTATCACATCACAAAACCACACTAAGAAATCTAACCCGATGTACATGACAGTTTGATGGCATGTGCGCCTCACCACAGAGCAGCAGTCTGGCTCCACAGATTTTGACATCAAATGGCACTCTGGAAAGGGAGGAAAGAAATGTAATGTGAAAGAAAACTTGAGCAGTGTAATCATGCACACTAAAACAGTTAATCAGCATGACCAGCAGGTGGCTGTCCATCCATCCATTCATCAATTTCTGAACGTGCTGGTGTTGTCGACGAAAATAAAACTACACAACAGAAAAACCATTCTGGATTTATTTTAAGCTTAGTTTACATTTACATTAAATTTATTTTCAAGCAGAAAAAAAAACTCACCAACTCACAGCTCATAACCCACAGTTTTAAAACAGCACATGCCAAGTTAATGATTAACCCGCATTGACCCACTGAGTGCGTGTAACAATACGACCTTGTTACCATTCAGTACTGATTGACTACGATTGATAATCTGCCCAGAGGGAAGCTATTGCATGCTGGCTAAACTTTAACAGTTATCTGGTGAAACTCTGTTAAAAATCAGCTTTCCATTCGGACTCAATTAGAAATTATGAGCAGAAAGAATCAGAATAAATCCTGTTACTCACTCTTTTGGTCCTTTTCTGGTTTAATGCAGACAGTGCTTGCCAGCTTCTCTTCGTCAGTAGCGTGGCCTCCATGATGGTCATCCTTTAGACAACAAAAAGCTTCATCATTCCTCTGCTCTGCCGCTTTCCAACAGAAAGAACGTTACTCACATGACCCTTAGAAATGTTTTCAGAACGTACCTTTCCACCCAAGTCCTTCTGCATTGGCTGGTTTTGCTTTGCTTTACAGGTGTTTCTGAGCATGAACAACAACATCAGTGTTTAGATTAGACAAGTCATGGCTCTATATGTGCTTACATGGTGACACAAACAATGCTGAGAAAATAAAGAAGACACAAAAAGCCTTTGAGCAGGATCACATAGCCTTGCTTTGTGTGTGCTAAGCTCACATGCTTTTCTAACAGTGCTGAATTACACAGAAGAAAAAGCTGATTAATGGAAGCGTTTGCTAAATTTGAGCAGAGCATTAGAGGGAATTAAAGATTTCCCATTAACACTTTCTGTCCTCTACTTCGCAAGTGTCACACCTTTTATTCCTACTTTGCTGTGCACCTAACAGGGAGTTTATGAATGTGTTTAGAACTGAAGGAGCTGCAGTAACAGAACAGAAAACTACACTATACTTACAACAGAACACAGAGGAAATGGACTTGCTCAGAAGTTCTGATTCGGAAACAGAAAGACAGGTAGTGGAAGGAAAGGAAGGAAAAGACACAGGATGGAACAGGGGGGTTAGAGTTAAAAACAAGGTGAAGGCAGGGTTAGTGCAACTTAGTGGACCTAAAACCAGACATCTAAGAGCAGAGTTAAGTAGACCAATTTGATCCGTTAATTTAAACAAAATATTAGATGCTTGTTATACTAATTTAGTATAACAAGCTCAGAGTCAACGCTCTGAGACGGAGCCAAAAAATAAAAAGAATAAGAGCGTTCCTCCCCCTCAGAGCTCCTCTAAAGCCTGAGAATGATCTGCAAGGCATTCCTTAGTCTTGCAGGGTATTGAAAACTGCAATTTGCTCATCTGTTTGTGATGATGAGCAGACTGTAGCCAAAAAGAAATGTTTTTTTTTTCTTCTTAATTACGTCATTGGGGATGTTGGACATGGAGTCGTTAAAAAACAAAAACAAAACAACAACAACAAGACACTGTTTCACACAGAACTGTATGTGAGCACAGTCCGATATGACCACAAATGAATACAATCTAACAAATTCTATTAATTAAAACAACAAGAAGGGAGTTTAAAGGAGAAAAACTACGGCTAAGAGTATTTTCACAATGCACGTTAAGGTTGTAAGAAATGTTTTGATTGCTCAAGGATCACTGGGCCAGAACGGATGCATTCACTACTGTTTCATGTAGCCAGTGAAAGGAAGAAGTATCCAGAATCAAAGTCTCTTAGTGACATAAGTTCCCTTTCAGCCTGTGTGTACCTGAAGCCACCAAAAGGGACAAGAGGATCATGATGGACAGTTGGCCAGGACTGGCCATTGGATGTGTGCTTCTATAAATGTCTTACTCACATGATAACTGGGTTGTCGGTCTCATGGCTCAATCTAATTTCTCTTCTGTTCCCATTGAGCAAATCTTGATCCATACAAATGTCATCACTGGTGGTCAAGTTTGAGTCTGGGCTGGAGTCAGACGTCACCGGGGCCTCTTCGTCCACCTCTGACGGATCAGGTTTATTCAGTGGAGAGACCACAGGCAGAGATGGCGGGCGCAGAGTCTGGGACAGATGGCTGGATGAGGAGAGGCCCTCTTCAGGTCCAGGTTTTGTGCATAGGGTCAAATTGAGGTTCTGATCCAAACTTAAGCCTCCATTGTTACGAGAGGAGCCAGTGAGATTGTTCAGGGAGTCAACCTCTTGGGACGGAGCTGTGGTAACGTTTTGATTGGAGTTCTTGTAAAGAATTTGATTCGAAATATCAGAATCTGTAAAAAACAAAAACAAGTTGTTTTATGCAGCAAAAGTAAATAAAAGACCCCTTTCAAAAAGGTCTCTGAAGATTGAGGTAAAGATGACATCAGTAGATCTATCGGAGGAGATTACTTCAATTACATCAATGACATGGGAATAATGGAACTGAATACATTTAATAACCAACACCGAAGATTTCCCAAAGGATCGCAAAAGTCATTAAGTAAATTTAAAGACTCAAGTTGTAATAAAATCTGAAGTCAGTGCTGTTGCGGTAGCAACAGCATTTTGCACCACTTGCAGAGGATCTTTGCATGTTTCACTCAGGCAGCAAAAGACAGAACACTCAGGATTTATTTACAAATTATTGGCTGAAAACGTAAAAATGAAGTCCCCTTCAGCTTCACATGAACACTTTTAAATAAAAAAACATTTTTTTTCCCACTTTGAGTCCTAAAAAGCAGTGGACAAAGGCTGAAAACAAAGTTAAACAATCATCTCATTTTAAGCTGATTTTGACCAACTTCTTTTCAAAGTAAATATGAAGTATATCACTCTTTAACTGCTGAAAACACCACTGTTCCCCCCAACAGACTGTAACTGAGCAGGACCTGGCGTCAGCAACAGTAGCTCTCATTAGAATGGTGAAAGAAGTACTTGTTCATGTACCCCCTTAAACCATGCTGTTGGCAAACCATAGATCCTTACTTTCCCACCCTGGTTGTATGTTAACGTTTTTATCCTCATTTGGGGATTTCATACCGACCTCAATTGATTAAACTCCTGCTTCTCTCATAGGAGCTCGTTTGGCTTCCTCCCCAAACGCATCACTTCCTGTGTCTCCTGACATCCCGTCAACAGCATGCTAACGACCACAGAGTTGAGTCACTCTGCTGCTTAAACACAGGCATCTTTGTTGCTGAAAATAATCACTCCCCCGAAATAATAAACCCACAACACTCGCGTTTTCACCACACAAGCGCACAGGATTAATTAAGTCACTGGTTTCAGCTCACTGTGTGACAGTTTCCAACATCTTTTTTCATTACATCAGTCAGCTGCAATGGTTGCAGTTTATATGAGCTCCAGCACAAAATCTTGGTAATTTCAGATGCACAGCGTGCACGCCCTTTAGAGGAACAGATGCAGAGCAACCACACCCGGTCATGCAGAGTACACCCCACCACATGGCCTAGCAACACAAACAACATTGGGCTTTATTACCGTTTCACAAACATAAGAAAGCGGAAAGGGAGATGGTGGGGAATTAGGAATGTTAGTGAGAGAGAAACAGATACACATTGACAAAAGGCATTCTCAGGTTTCAATTGTGTAATAATTTAAAGACACATATGTAGATTGTGCCATGTGGCTTTTCGCATGAACAGGCAGAGCCATCTGAGTCTTCTAATTATAGGAGTTTGCCCACACAGTTGATCTTCTATTTATGAAACAAACCCAGATTTTGCTCTGATCATGTGACATGCAAAGAGTACAGTTACTGCCTGTAAACCACACTACGTAATGATAAATATTCATTAACAATAATACTTTTGCTGTCTGATATAAGTTTACATGTACTGTGAAGATCTTATTCTGAACAGCTGAGACAATCAATGCATGCAAATCAATTCTATTCACATAAACTGTCCACATTTTAATCATTATCTTTTAATGATCTCTGACAATCTGAGTTTGCGAAAAGCACTGAGATTCCTCTTCGTTTTTGAGCGGACATCTCACAGTGGATAACCCATTACCATGGCAATGTGTGCCACTCATGTCTGTGTGGGTGAAAGCAGGGCAACTCAAGCAGAAGGGGGAGGAGGAGGGACTGGAAAGCAGTGAGATTCTTTGGCGGCTTTATAAAGAGAAAACTCAACTACAAGCCGTTTTATTTAGAACCTCTCCCAAAGAGAATATTCTCACTGAAATATGAGGGTGCTTATTTGTCTGTCTCTCGGTTTTAGGTCTGTGGTGACCCATCAACCTGTCCAAATACTATTTTGCATCCGTCAGATGGAACGGATGTCCCCAGCAGGTAAATCACATCGTGTTACTTGGACATCTACTCGTTGAAATTTATGTTACTTAGCCTTAGTTACATGAGTTATCTGAATAACTGGTGTGACCCCCTAAGACTAAGCCAAAAATATATATACTGCTTCAAACCTGGCCTACTAGTTTTCTGCAAAGTAGAATGGTACCCAGAACGTCTTGATAGTATTTTGTGTCAACATTTTGGTGTGTTTGACAGTTATAAGAACACTGGCCAATCAAACAGCTGAATTTCTAAATCTCACCTGTGTGAGTGGAGTTGTCCAGTTGGCCTATCAGCTTCACAAGTTGTGGGGACTCAGCCTCTGGAGTCTCAAAGGTCCCTTCGGAGTCTGAACTGTAGGTGAGAGCAATAAACTGAGTAAAGATGACAGTTGCAAAAACAGAGATAAACTGGTTATAAAAGATTAAGAAGACTAAATTGATAGCTTAAAGAAAATCTGCCAATCCTATGTTACAGAGTGATTTGTAGCAAATCGCACTGACTAATTTGACCTGTCTAAATATCTAAAGGCAATGGAAATGTTTTTGAATAATTCCAAATTACTCATCAGATTCATTCTAACAAAGAACAATCGGCTCTAGAACGAGTTTTCCGCTTTCTTAAAAAAACACAAAGACAATATACTTCACAGTTCAATGCAGCTCAAAATAAACAAGCGACATTTATTTCGAGGGAAGTCAGAGGAAGGGAGAGAAGAGGAAGTAAATCACTCCAAGACCACCTGCATCCTTTGCCCCTAAAAAACAAAACACTGTGTCCCCTCGATGTGAATTCACACACCCAAACATGCACACAGTCTTTGGCTTGCTAAGTGAGATGCCTAGACACCAAGCCAAAATGTGTTCCCAAACTGTGGAGAAAATAAAGGAGGGGGAAGAACACCAATGAGGGTCTGTGTGTGTGTGTGTGTGTGTGTGTGTGTGTGTGTGTGTGTGTTCCCGCACTCAGCCACTTAAATGCACATCAAAACGTCCGCACACTAATGAAAAACAGCACGAGGGGGAACAGCTCATTGTGCCAGCACCCAATAAGGTTTAATCTCTGATAACCAGCATATGCACACACACATTCCCACACTTGCTATACAACCCCAACATCAGAGCTAATCCTTATAAAAAATACTCTCCCTCACACACACACACGTCCCAGTGATGGCCCCAACGGCTGCAGTCTTGGATGGTTACTTAGAAACTAGAAAAGGGCAGGAGAAAAAAAAGAAAAAAACTCCATCAAAAGCTTTGGAAACTGTGGCTTTTTATTCCTTCCCCCCAGCTTTTGTCAACTGTTGCAAACTGCCACAGATGCTTCACACACATAAACAAACACGCAAATACACACCAGGTCTAGACGGTTACATCCTCTGGGCCCGATGGCTCAGAGAGCCATGACGATGATGGACAGAAAACAGGTACACGCAGACAATGTCCGCACCGGAAATCTGGTCATTTGTTTCTTTTTATAATCCAACAGCTTCACTCTATCCCTGCTCTTTGTGCAAGCGTACATCCCTCACCTGTCAGTATGACTCAGGAGAATCTGCCCTCATCGACACACACAAAGCATAGCAACACGCAGACACACACACACACACACTGTGCCCTCTTACTTTTCCTCTTTGGCTGTTGGTTGCCCATCATCTCCTCCACCTCCTGTCACTGCTGACCATGTCCATTTGGCCCATTGGACCGGAGACAACCAGGACATCTCTACAGGCCGTTGATGTGAGCTCGAAGGTTTAACAGTTAACCTTCTCTTCCTCTGGATCCCTTAGATTGTTGTTGCTGTCGAGCAAATGGGCAACTCTGTGATTTCCCACTTTCAAACAGCCTCCGAACAGCAGATTTAAAAGCCTTTGGAGCTGCCTCCTAGTCTTGCAAGAACACGGGAGCCTCACTTCCTCATCTGGCTGAGCTGTTTTGCTTTCCCATCCTGCCCGTTTGTGTTTTGTTGACGCTCGTGCGAGAGGAACGTGTCTGACACAGCTCGGCTGCTTCTGTTTCTGCTTTGCTCTCCACAGCAAAAAGCGGTGACTAAAGCGGTGCAGATTACTGGAGCATCAGTAGTCACTCCCCCCGCGGCTCCCTTCTCTCTGCCTCTCCTCACTCTGTCTGGGTGGACGATCAGCTGGTTAACGGCTCGCTCTGCTCCCACGTGTTCGCTCCCTCCGGGTTTGTGAGGGAGACGAAAGGGGGAAAGGAGAGGGAGTGCTTCCCGTTTTAAGAGGAAAGAAGAGTCTGGTTTCTCTGGAACAGACTGACTACCAGACACTTGTGTTTCCAAGGGAGAACATATGGAAAGAGATCAGGGTAGAAGGGAGGAAATGATGTGGCCTACAGTGTATTTTAAGAAAAAAGGAAGGATATGACCTGGGATCTTAAAAATACCACTGCAAAACCCTACAAGTATGCTTCCACATGCAGATCTTTACTCAAAAAGAAAATTCTGATCATGTATTTCATGAGTACTTTGCATTTTTAAGCTTTTGTGAGTATGACAGCTTTTTCTTATTGCTTGAAAAATATATCACGCAGGTATGGTATGATCACCGTTAGTTTCAACAGGTTTTCTGAGTGTAATCTGAGATGTTAATGGTTTGTTTACTTAGCAGTAAAGTCTGCTGGAAATTATGACAGAGCTTTGCAAAAACAGACCAATTACTGTCTGCTTCTTTTCATGTGAGGGATAAGAGGAAACCTGAGCAAATGTTTTCAAGAGGAACTAATACTGTTCCCTCTATAGCTCAGGCACACAAATGAAATCTAACCAGTGGTTAATGCCACAAATTGTAATCAAACTGAGGACCCATTGTTCACTGAAAATATCTAGGCCAGACGACAACAAATCAATACATCAGACCCAGATTTAGCAGTGACGGAGCTGCCCATCACGCTGAAAGAAACTGAGATGAAAGCCCTATCCGAACTCACTCATGCTCTTCTGCCGCTGGTAGTTGGTGCTTTATGTAACTCCAAAATCCAGACTTTCGCTTATGTACATCTCTCTCACACAGACGCACACACACGGGTATCTAGGCTGAATGATATGTGTGCTTTGGAAAACACGAACTGTGACTAATGCAATAACAGGAGGATGATTCAGCCACTGTGCAAAATAACTGAAGATAGAGAGAAATGGAAGACGTTTCTCTTTTAATGAAGCGTCTTTTCTGCTGTATGATGTAAATATGATGTGCATTAAAAAAAAAGAAAGAAAAACACACAGATGTAAACAATGTTTCACTCTGGTGAACACTGAGAAAGAGGCTCTGTTCCATTTTTTCACAGCCGAACAGAAGAACCACTCAACTAACACGCATGTCACAAAGAAAACAGCACCAGCTCCAAAGGGCTGAGACACAAACACACACACACTCACACACGGTGGGAATGAGAGCCTTCTGGATATCAAAGGGGAAGAAAGAAAAATGCGTGAAGGTTGGGCAGGATTAGACGCTATGCATTTTGCTTGCGTTTCTTTCTAAGCATTGTGTCATTTTCTTTATTTTCTTATCTGTCCCAACAGCTGAGAAGACAAACCTGTTACAGGGGGAAATCTCCCTGGAGCCTGTAACGCCTCTAAAAACATGAAAGGACACCCAACCGTTGAAGCAGCCACACCTTGGAGCTGTGTTGTTTGTCAGGCATGCAGACAGCATAAAAAGAAACCCAAAAAACACGGATTCTCTTTGGTAGAATGGACAACTGAGGGAGATTAAAAAATATGAGGAAAATGAATCGGCTCTTATATAATACTCTGAAACCACAAATAGCAGAGTAGTGGTAAAACCCACACGTGCACCAATAAGCTAAGCACACACAATGACACCAGACCCAGAGAGACATGTTTCAGTAAATACACGAGCCAGGCTATTTTACACATTTGTAATAAGTTGACCCTGGAAGAATGCAAATCTTTAAACACTAATTCGATTCTGACTGATAGCAGCATGTGTGGATATGAGCTAAGAATAACATCAGCAATGTCCGCAAGCCACAACACAGGGGATCAGACACTGGATGAGGGAAATGTGAATGTGCGCACACTTGCAGGGGATCAGAGAGGCATGTCAACCGTTTATCTCTGCTCTTAATGCCCTGATTGCTGATATGAATTTAGCCTGAATCTCACTGCAGAGCCACTTCCAAGTCTAAATCATGCTCCTTCCAAAGGGTGGTCTGGAGGGACTCCCTTAAGGTCAACTGTAAATATCTTATGTCTTTAGAAAATAAATATTAATGTCTGATGGGAAAGGGGGGATTTGTTAGGCCAGATCTCATGAAATTTAGCCAGTAATGTGCTTTGTTTCCTCATCGGCCAAGCTTAATGGTTAACTTTTCACAGAAGGAAGTTCTTTAATAAGATTGGTTGTGGGGCGATGATGGTAACGTTGTTTCAGCCAAAGCTGACCTCGCTTGTGATCAGACTGATCAATGGTTACAATGCAGCGCTCTGGGAAATCTGAGAGATGGGCCTGCAGGGAAAGCTCGAGTCAAATGTGCCTCCAAACTCCCTGAATAACAATCTCATTACTTTTCTCACAGACGTACTGCAACAAGGCTGATCCACAAAAAGAGTAAAAACCCTTAGTGCCAAAAGGACTCACCATACCAGGTTAGCGCCAGCTTATGAGCACAAGGTAGACTTCCAGTTAATGTCTGGATCAGGTCAATCAGGGTTTATATGAGTCATTGAAGATTAACAGTTCTCCCGTATCTTGCAGATAAATATTGCTAAAGCGAAACTCGTGACATTTCAAATGGCAAACCTCAAGTCTAGCTTAACTCCATCTCCAGAGCTGTCAGATAGTGTGTGGATACGTCATATGATACAGCTCCATCTAGTGCTCACAGAGGTAACACTGCTAAAATAAGCACGGAAAATATCAGTAGAGACTGCAGCCTTTAGACTCGGCTTCCGCTTCAGTGATGGGGAAGGAGCCACACGAGGAGGCATCGGGAGGAGAAACCAAGGCAGCCGTATGCGAGACAAGTCTGATGTCACCTTTGGGAGCCCGAGGAGGGCGTCACCATGGCAACTAGTCAGGAAGGTGTCTGAAGTGTATGACAACATCCACAAAGAGACTACGTGCACACATATTTAGAGTGGAAAACAGCACACACTTGAACGCAACTCAGAGTTATACAAGACACAACTGGTTCATAGCAGGTATAAAAATATGCATCAAGGCTGATGCTCCAAACTCCTTGCAATCCTTCTGGGGGAACGAAATGGTGTTAGTCACCGATGTCTAATTTTTCACAGAGAACATTCAGTTAATTGGCATCCAACTAGAAAACTAATACAAAGTGACGAGCGTTAGCCCGAGTGGTGCTGGGGAAGAGAGTCAGTGGAGCAGCATGAGGGGCACAGGCATGAAAGGCAAAAAGGAGCCATGTGTAGACACCAGCTGAGCAATTGTTCCTCAACAGAACGGGACAAAAGGAGCGTGCAACCCCCGCCCCCTACCCCATCCCATCCCCATGTTTTTCTGTGCATTTACTCATTCCTTCACCTTTTGAATCAGGTATAAGATACAGAAAAACTATGTTTTGATCAGAAACATAGATAAAGTATCTTTTTCAAAAAGTTTCCTCCAGCAATTTTTATAATTCAGCTCTGATATTTAAGGTAAAAAAACATTGTCAGTGAAGGCATTGAAATGATAAAACGTTCACCCTCAGATCTTTGTGGAGTGTGTTTCTCCAGATATAAGAAAAACCTTCTCTTCCAAATGTTCCTTGCAGTTCATACCATTGCAGAACGTAACGCTCCAAATGCAGCTACAGAGTGGGACTACAGTATCTGTAGGCTCCAGGCTTTTAGAGAGCAGGGCAGTGCATCCAAGACTGCTCCAGTTAACCTGAAAATGGATGAATAAGCTGACTAAAATTAGTCCAGGAGCTGAAAGCTGCCAGCTCATAGCACTGATTGGCTTCCCTGGTCACTCCAGTAGGAGGTACCCAACGCCCACCTGGACTTGCATAAAAAACAGATGAATGAAGAAGGTGCTTTTGTGATGTGAGGGGATCATATTTCAACACCAGAATATCAAGGAGTACAACCTATTGCCTCTCTGAGCTGTCAGCTCACATTTCTTCTGTATGTTTTTCTAACATTTCAGCAAATTCCCCTTCAATATATGCTGGCAAAGCATCTAACACAAACATTATTATTAAGATAAACCAATCCATAACATAGGGCTTCCACAGGCGTTTAAAAATTGTAATGTCACGTACAACAAGCCGAGTGAAAACTACCTACAACAGTGAGAAAGCGACAGGGAATTAAGTTTATTGACATTGACGCTGATTAATGCATAGGGACATATTTGCTTCCTTTCTACATGTTTTTAAATCAAGAATAAAGCTCTGGAAAGTTGCAGCTCAAACATCCCAATGTTTGTTTTGGATGCATGCTCCATGAATAACACAGGACTTTGTGCAACCAGCTATCCCAGAAATAAACTGCACAGCTTGTATGATTAACATACCACATTTGAATTAGGGTCACAGCTGAATAATTAAAAGCCAAAAGCAGCCTTTATCTCCCGAACAACACTTAAACTACATCAGCAGAATCTGTTAAAACCACAAAAGGCTACTCCCTCATGTTCAGCTCCTGTTCATGACTTTACATAACCATTCCACTCCTCTGTCTGTTTTGTCTTCTGCCCTTTGTCATATTTGAATATCTAAATATCATTCAAACTAGCATGGCCACTGATGCTTTGAACAGTGTAGAATGGTGGTAGGAGCACTGCCCTGCCAGTCCTCTGCTTCCCCTCCTCTTTCCTATAAGATAACAAACTCACAGATTCCAGACCTACACACAAACATGGACAAAACACAACAAAAATGGTCTTACATGCTGCTTTTCTTCCCTGGAGAGCTGACGGATCCTCTCCTGTTCTGGCTGAGGGATCCCCCCATGGCAACAGTAAAGACTGTGCTTCTTATAGGTTAATTCCAGATGCTCTGATTTTCCCGTTCTCCGTCCAAGGTTCACCTTCGCTTCCCCTCCAGGCAGCCTGCCGCCATTTCACAGCCCCACGATGTGCCACTTCTCATGATGGACTAAATATCATGCAACCAACCAGCCTCTCCTTTAACCCTCTTTCCTCTGTTGGTGTCTCAACTGATGCTCTATAGTCTCAGGAATAGCACACGCCAAGCGTCCCGGTAACAGACCCGCCTCCTCGCTCTACTTCTCAGACTCCATCATCTCCCTCTCTTTCAAACACTAACCAGGGGGGGTTTACAATTCCTCATTAAGCAGACCAAAGCCCTTCCAAAGATAGGGAAAGACAGGGGTTGAGTGTGTGCGAGGGGGGTAGTTTAATTCTAGAGTGTAGGAGGGGGTCAGATGGCGTGTGTGTCTGGCATGCCTCAGTAGTATTGTTCAAGAGAGAAAGGGTCTCTCCTATTGTTAGTCAGCTGAATGATGGATCTGAGATCCAGGAGGAGGGAGTTGGTGGACTACAACACAGCTCCACTTGTTGTAAACACATTCCCACTACATGCCGTGAACCAAAGCCCCCCCACCCCCTCCAATGTTGACCATTTACTGCTATTGCATTTACTGAATGCAATGACTGCACACACCTTCAAATCAGGTTGCGGGAATATACGATTAAGACACATTAACACGTGACAAACAACTCGGTTTCATAAAGAATGTGGGCAGAAAGACTCAAAACCTGCGTTTTCAGATCAGTCACAGGATGCTGCACATCATCAGCCTGACCCCCGACTACAGAGAGGCTTTGGTGCTTTTTAACTCCCACTGACAGGAATCACATGAAACTCTGTTCATTTTGAGGCCCTAACACATCTTATTTTCTACCCGAGACACAGCCACAAATATTGCACAATAGAGTAGATTTGCTTCTTGGCGATGGACGCAGTGTTCTGTCGCCGATTTAAAATAGAAATTTGCCTTCCTTTAAAGGTTCGTGCAGAACTAGTCTTTGTTTGATTAACACAGTGCATTTAGGGCGAAATACAGGCGGGTTACCTTCCAAACGAGCAGTGGCATCAGTTTTAACTAAAAAGAAGACGCCGAGTACAAGTTTCCTACTTGGACCTGCCTCTCGGTTAAACAACACGCAGGTGAGGTCACCAGCTGTGTGCCACGCCTCATTTATCACACGCATGCGCATATTCGACCGCATCAACAATGTCAAATTAGGCGGTGTGTTATATTTATTTACATTGTTCTTATCTTTAAACTCAAGTCTGTGATTTAACAAAACCTCTCCCCTTAGAAATGTTAAATCATTTAATTTAAAGGTGTGCTAAAAGTTTATTATGGCACCTGAAGAATAAAAAGGAAATAATAGGATGTTGACAGTTCGTTAGATCCTCTAGTTTTTAAATCCAGAGTCCCAAAGAACACAAGTCACAAGAAATGGTTTATTATGGCACATACAACATGTAACCACATTCATAGAGTATGTATTCAGGAAAGAGGTGTACGTTTTTCTGGCATATGTCAGTGAGTATCAAATGCTGTAACAGTGGTTATGACCACGAAAAAAAAGAAAGGATGTTCAAATATTGCATTTACTGTTTTAGACACAGAGATTGACATAAATAATAACAAGATTAAAAGGAAAACCACCAGATGTATTCATTAATTGTGCGATATTACACCCAGAGGGCCAGAGGTCTTAACAATACACAGCAAGTCTGTTTCATATAAAGTCAAGCATTTCAAGCACAAGGTGCCTCAACTCTGTGGATCCAGGTTAATTTACAACATCGATAAACTTCTAATTTATGTCGTATATAAAACTGAAAAGCTTTAAAACACATAACCTCTTCATAATAAATGTATCGTGCTCCTTCAGTAAAAAGCGTTCAGTTTGTTATTGCTGGGTCTTACAATTACTAAACTGCAATATGGAGGAGAATGAGAAAATGCTGGGAAAATCTGCTCCAACAAGACAAGATGCGTGCTTTCCAGACAGAAAAGGGGATACTTTTAATACACTGACATAAAAGATATGTTTTTATGATTTGGCCCCCCAGATATGTAAGATAAAGTATGAGAATGAGCAAATATGGAGAAAATTGGTAAAGGAGGAATGACATAGACCCAGAGTAGATGGAAACAACCTAATTGTACAATCTAAATATTACAGATGCACACATTCTTACAATGCATACACAAACCACACAAGACAACCCAGTTGTCTTTTTAAACACCTGTTTTTATGCACTTAATTTCTGAAACACCCCCATTCAGATCCATTTGATGGAGTGATCATGAGGCTTACTGCTACCACAAATGAAAAGCATGATTAGAAGGAAAAGTGCATATTTGATTAGCATGATAGATTTTGTTTGGAAATTAAATGCATAGGACCAACATTTCTGTAACAGTGGAGGCGTGGCAGCTTTGGTTTTTAAGTGGATTTGATGCAAAAGAGAGAGAACACAGCTGCCAGCAAATCTCTGAGAGACTAAATAGCAACATCCTTCTTCTTAAGATACTAATAAATCAATCAACGTGATCCCACGTTAGGCAGCTTATTAAGCCAAGAGAACTTTAAGTTAAAAATGAAATAATAAATGTCTTCATAATTTTCATATGATCTAATATTTCTAACATGTTTTAAAATATCCAAATATATTTTTCTTCTTGAAATGCAACAAAAAGCTAGCAGAACTACACTTTGTCCAATATCATTAGTTTCATCCATGAGAACTGTGCGTTTTGCAGTAAACATAATCAAGATTTGGACATCAGCATGTTACTTCAGTCACTAAAAGTGCAGATTCAAGTAAAATAATGACTCAACAAAAGTGCAATAAGGGAGCATTACAGAGATGTTTTGGTGGGTTTAAATTAGCTGTCAGTGCTCCAATCCTGCAGAGGCAGGAAATGTTAGGAAACCACCTTTGACCCAAATTAAGTCTGACAAGCACGTGAACCAAGATCACCTGACTGCAGCCAAATGGTCTTCTCTGTCAGAGGAGGAGGGGCTTTGGCAGTCAGGTTACGCTCGGACAGTAAGGCATTCTGGAGGACGATTGTCAAATGTCTGGCTCTGTCAGATGTCCTTCATTTTCAGGCTAATGTCATGCAAGACGTCTTCATTCATACAACTTTATTACTGCTGTGGCTGTTCAAAGGCCACACCGATCTTGTCGTAAATCTCCTTCAGCAGCAGGAGAGCAGTATCCTCCGATTCCCTAAATTACAGAGAGATTATCTGATTATCAACTAAAAAACAAAACAATGACAGAGATAAAAAAGTGAGGAAGACCCAATAAAAATAAAACACAGATATGCTCGACTCACCAGTAACATAGATGTGACTGAATGGCAAACAAGTACTCGTTGAAGCTTTCGATGGGTTTCTCCTGAAGCACGTAGTCAATCCGTCGTCCTCCGTTCAACATCCCCATCTTGATCTCAGGTTGCTCCGGCTGCTCCACTGACACTGGGGGCTCAGCCTCTGCAAACACCACTGCAGGGACAGAGGCATGAGGCTGTATGGACGGACACCGAAACAGTAACAAGTCGGAGCTATCTCTGTGGATTTTCTCCTATTCAGCAAAGCAGGAACACATAATCACACAGCAGAGACGCAGGAGCGTGGCTGCTATGAGTGGCATTCAAAGCAGGTTGAATGTAAAACAGCGCAGTTCACCTTTGCTCTGTTTTTTTAATCACACACACAATGCTAATCCACCGTCTGCTCGTCAGATAAGTTTGTATTTGAAGGATTTTATAATATGCTATGATAAGATATCGGCTTTCTATCTTATTATAAAATGTGTTGTTTTACAAATTCTCGTGTTGTCATTAAGGACAGAATAAGAGTTATTGGGAAAGTTTAAGTGATATTTAATTCAATATTTTAAAAGCTAATAAGAAGTAAAAACACAACAGGCATTGAATGAACAGGAATTTAATCAATCACCTATAACCATCCAGGAAGAGGAATCATTAGATTATCTGAGAGTGATGATGCAGATTTAAAATGTTTGAGACTGTTGTGAGTCAATACGTTATGTCTAATGTTGAAAAAAAGTCTGATTGGCATTTAATGATGGTGTGAAACCTTAGCTATGGTCTGAATAATGTCGAAGAGCAAGTGCTGTAAGGGTGTCAGTTAAGGGAGTCAATTGAAAGACAGAAAAAGCTTTTTAAGTATAAAATAACTTACCTTATTGATCCCATCATGACTCTTAACCTTAAACTGAAAACTCCCTGAGGGTCTACTATCAAACTTTCCTGTGCAAGTGCTGACATGTTATGCATGGAATGATCTGAGCTCTTTAAGGAATAGTGTGCAAAAAAAGGGGGTGGGGGGTATTGAGTTACTTAAAAGAGAAGTCTCTTCTATTTGTTCCAATATTTGAATGATTTAACAAACAGAGGTCGTTCCAATATTTCAGGATATGCACCAACACGTATACTAATGTTAAAACACACAATGTATTGGTCCAGATCCAGCCAGTTAAATTGAAAAAACAAAACACAAATGACAGAACAGCTAGTGCTACTTCTTCAGCACATTTAGAAAAGCGCCCAAGGCAAAAAGGGCTTTATGATGTTGGTGAACAGTGAACCGTTCAGAGAACTCAGCCAATCAGGGCTTCCAGCAGAGGAGGGAGGAAGAGCCCCAAGCGTGGTGTCAGTAAATCAAAATTTCGGCTGAAATAACTAAATGTGAAGCAGGTGATGATGCAGTTGAGGAGAAGCGAAACGAGCAGCGAAAGCCTGTGGCACTCTTTCAGAATGGGCCAAAATAAAAAGCTTGAGCCACTGAGCCAATGCAGCTTATGAGAGTATTCTAGCAACAAAACAAGTATTTGCATGATATATAATAACTAAAAATGTAGTAATGACTTCATTTCTTTTTTTTTTCCAATGACAAAAGATGATAGTTTGCCAGATTACAGAAGGTGCAGCAAAATGTGAGGGAAAGATTGTTCACATAGATTCACAGGCTTTCAAAAAATCTGCTGGGGTTTTCAGAGAGAGAGCTATGAATGTAAATTAGATCATTTAACCTCTAACACAGACGTATATAATAAGATAATTACTCATTTTTATAATTAGTGTTAGTCTTATCACTATCCTGGCTTACCTTTTTGGTAATCTTTATGAAGGGCCCTGGGCCACTCAAGTACTTTAGTCCAAAAATGAGAACTTTTGTCTTCCCTCTTAACAGTAGTGTGCACCACTGAGGTTCAAGGTAAAGTTGTAAAAGTTGACGAGAGCAGTAGAGAGCACCAGGTAGGAGGGGAAGAGTAGCGACATGCAGAGAGGGGTGAGAGCATTATGGGGAGATGGGGTTAGACTCACACTTTTTCTCACACTGTATCCTTCTTACTCTCATTCTCGCTTAAACAGTCACGCACGGGATTCTGACATAAAAAAGTAATGACAGTTGGATTTCCTACCCTCTGATTCCAGAGAGTTTGTGTCATGTGTAGTTTCTCCTTCCTCCAGTGCAGCAACAGGTAGTCTGGCAAAGGACTGCCAGGCGGTCCGCAGCGATCCCAGGACATTGTTTTTCAGATCCATACTCATTCGGGTCAAGCTGTCTTTTAGCTCTGCAAGAAAATCAGAAGTTTAACACAAATTCATACCAAGGTACAGATTAACTAAGTCCAGGAAAGATCCATACCCAGGTGCATCCTCTTTCTGCCTTTGTGGTGAGGTATTAGCATGGGCTCCACATCCACCTCTGAAACAATCATTGGCTCTATCCGATAGGCAACAGGATCATACTACACAAGGATGCAAGAAGAGAAGTTTTACTATTAAGCGTTCACTTTCATAGCACCAGCTGGTACAATATTATCTCGGAAGCAGCGCATAGTTAATGTAGAAGTAAAGTGCAGTGAATGTTTTTCCACCATGAAATGCTGAAACAATCAAAACACCGTCTGTGTACATTTGAAAGGCAAGTCCATTTTGGCTGTGAGAATGTATCATGAGCCTCAACAGACAGACAAGGTAAATATGTTTTTGCTCACCGGATGATAGATGTTGTAAAAACATTTGCATGTCGGGAAAGAGTAGTTAGGATCAATGTGTTTGAGTCCACGCACAGTCAGGAACATTCCAATAGGAGAGCCAAAAGCAAAAAAAGTCTGAGGCTGGAACGCTAATTGTGGGTAATCAATCGAAACCTGTGGAGAGAATTTACTGTCAGATATGTAAGCAAATAAATGTTTGGTGCCATTTCTGTTGCTCTGGGTTTATGAGAACACACGGAAGACATATACACCCATGGAAATAACTGTTTTTGTCTTGGCAGATGTACATAGAGCAGAGGTTGGGGAGACGACCCCTTACACACAAATGAGAGCACAGCCACAGAGTGTATGCTGGTATTTAACACTCTTTTTTGTGTTTTAATCAGAATGCAAAGTGACAAGACCATGATTTCCAAACACAATTTGGGAGCAAGCAAAACTCTTTGACCATGGCATAGTATGCAAATAGAAAGTCCAGGCAAAGTGAGATCGAGTACATGAGGGGACAAGGCCTGGGAGAGAATGGACACCATGTGAGACACACCTGTCCCTTGGCTATGCCTCCATTGGTCTGTCCGGGAAAGCAGGGGAAGGAGAGAAGCAGGACGGTGACGTGCCAAAGCTTCGTCTACCAAGCACTAAAAAAATGATACTGTACTAGTGTGGACTTGTGCTACCTGCCCAATGCCGACATCGAAGTATTCATAGTCGACAGGACTGGTGACCGACTGCGCTCGGTGGAAGTAGGACTGCTGGGGGCTCATCTCTGGAGAATCCTTGTTACCATCACAGGCTGCATGAGGTGGAAATTCTGAATGTGGCTGTTGAGCTGCAGCTTTCTATTTAGATTAAGAAATATCAAATCATGGAAAATATGATGGATTATATGAACAAGCTGAAAATATGCAACAAAAATCCTAAATGTTCAAACACGAAGTTTGTGTAGTGTTTTGTACTTTCAAAGGATTAAAAACATCTGTTTGTATTTATAGTAGGTGTTTTTTTAAATGGTAGGATCGTTATATAAAACTAAAACCAGAAAACCACAGAATGGTTTTGGTTAACACTTACCGCTGGAAGGAACTTCCTTTTGATGTAGTTTAAGATCTTCTTCCGAGGTCCAAGTGGAATTCCTAAATCTTTGAGATCCCCGTCTTGGCAGAGAGACTAAAAGTGGAAAATGGCTTTTCAATGTCTCTACAGTGTACGTAATCTCTGCCTGCAGAAATAAATGTACACTCATCTTTCATTTTATATGCCATTATGAATGCATGCATGAAATACCAGTGATTCCATGTCAAGGCTTTCTCTTTGCAGCACATCCAGGTATTGCTGCAGGCCCAGTTTGCTCAGGGTGTGTTCCAGCGTGTCCCTGTTCAGAGATAACTCACCAGCAGGCGCCTTAATCACAGCAAAAGACAGAGCGTGAGAAAAATGTAATGTTTTGAGAGGCACCTATTAATGCTAAAATTTAGTGACCGTGTCATGTTGTACCCCCTCTCTAGCTTGAGATCCATTTCTCTGATTGGTAAGCAGGTCGAACAGGATCAGAGAACCTGAAGCACAAGAAACATAGCAGAACAGATTAAAGTCAGTATATTTGTAATTTGTTTGCCAGTGAATGTGTGTATTTGTGTTGGAGCAACACTAACCCAGGCTATGGCCCACCACTGAAACTGCCCCACTGAATTCTGGGTGTCTCTGCTTAAAGAGGGCATGTAGCTTGTTGATCTCTGAGGCCACTGTGTCCACTATGGTCTGGCAGTAGGTGGGGCTGTTGTAGAAAAATAAGTCCAGCAACGTGTCATTGGTGAAATGTCTCAGCCTGCTGATGCTGGGCAAAGTGATCCTCTGGATGTCCCTGGAATGTGGTGGAGACAGTACAAAAGAACAAACATCTTTTTCATGTTTCATTTTTCATCAGCTAACAGAGAAATATGTACATTATTACAATTTTGGAACTCCCCATGTCCCAACAGCCTTACTCATCCACGCCAGTGGCATCCCCATGCAGAGCACTGTGCCAGTTGACTGGAAGGAACTCCACTCGGCCAACCTGGCCTTCCTCCAGTGCACGTTTGTAATGGGAGGCCAGGAGGGACAGCGAAGCACTTCTGAAGTCATTTACTGGAGACATGTAAATGAAAAGGCTCCATAAATTCCCTCAGTTAAACATAAGCATCGATAGAAATCTGCGAATACAAACGTACCACACTGTATGATGGATCTGAAGCGTAAATCACAGGCGGGACCGATGCCATGCACCATAAAGACAAGGTGGTCCACGGCTTCTGGTTCCCCTGAAACATGTATGCATCGTGAGCTCAGAAGCACTGGCAAATCCTGAATACTACATAATTGTTTTACAGCGTACACATGTTCATACCGTCAGGTATTTCTACAGAGATGCTATCTACTCCTCTCTTCACCGTGCGTGGTCGAGTCTGCTCTGACGGAGAAGAAACCCAGTCCTCCTGCAGTCCTATCGGCTGATACTGCATTATCAGCTGATAGAGGAGAGGTCAAATGAGAAAAGGATTTGTGCTTGTCCCATGTGACACTAGTTACTCATCACCTTCTAGCCTGACTGTATATTCTGTAGCTTGGTTGAGTAGAAAGTTTTAACAGCTCACCTTAGGGTTGTGTAAGATGACTGTTTCTCCAGTGGGAAACTCCAGTTTCTTCTTCCATTCATCCAACGTCACTGCTATCATGTAGGCTTCCTAAAATATCAGATAATACAGAAAAACAGTAACTTAAGAACAGTCTATTTTAGAAAAGAGTAAACTTAGTATCTAAAGGGGGGGACAGCATGGTATGAGTGCTCACGATCAGTATTAGACTACCTCCAGATTTTTGCTGAAGTCCTCGGCATAAGGCATGAACTTGGTGTCCTTATCTCCTTTGTAGAACCAGGTGCAGCGGCGGACTTCAGTTGGAGCTTGCTCCCAATATACAGCGTAGCGATTCCTTTCCTTGACATGTACATCATACCGCTCCCCGTTCACAGCAACAACCACATCATCAGTCTTTTTTCCACCTGAACACAGACATAAAAACACTGAATATTTCCATAATAAAAAGGTTTAAGTAAAAGGTAAGTATTCTGAGATTATTTACCAAAAATGCATCCAAGCAAATCTAAATATCTTATCTGAATTTGTTGAGAAAAAATATTTGCACCTTTAATTCTTATAATCATATCAAATGCTACACAGCATTACAGTAGACATGTTACAGAACTTATCTACCTAAATATAGTGATGAAACAGATGTTTACAGTATAATGACACTGCTAAAAATAGCTTTTAAGTACATTTTTCACAGGATTATGGTGTTACATTGCAGCAGTAATCCCCCATTCACAACAGAGCATCACGGTGGGATTAGTTTACTTCCATGTAAGGAGGACCCATTTTCAGTTTAAATGTTTCCTCCAAAAATTGGGAAACTTTCCAAAATACTGAATGACAAACAGTTTTCTTTCAAAATCAAGTGGGCAGAAACAAATGCTGTTAAAATGTAACAATAAAAAAAACATTTGGGAAGAGATCAGTGACATTCAATATGGAGTTAAAAGTGAACCATAGAAAATACTTAGGTTCGGCTTGGTGTAGAATTTGTTGCAATTAAATTCCTCCTTTGGATGTTAGTAATCCTTTTGTATTCAAGATAATTGTAAAAATAAATAGTCTTACTAGTTTGGAAAGCATCCTCTAGTTTGTCGGAGTCTTCTCTGCTAAAAGGAAGCCAGGATGTGTTGTCATCGGCCCGATAACAGAAGAACCAGTGCGGTTGAACTTCTTGGTAAGGAGCGGGAACCGACTCCATGTCAAGCATCTCAAAGGAGGATGTTGAAGAAGGAGAGGTCTCATCAAAAACAGGTGATACCTGTGCAAAAATTAATGCAAAATGATCAAGATTTGAAGTCAAAACCTCCTCTTCAGCATTAGCATGCATTCCTGCTCGATACGGAGTGAAAAACAAATGCCTTCTATGTAAAGTTTCTTTGTGGTTGCCCACTTTATAGCATTTTTTCTCAGCAATTGTAAGAATGACACAGCACAGACATCTGTAACATTCCACTAAAATCCAAAAAAGCAATCTGTGACTATCAGACAAAGCACAGAGCAGTCTGAAAACAAAAGATCAGGCGCCCTCTTGGCCGGACGCACAAAGCCCTGTTTCATTCTACTCTCCTCTACAAGCTGTGTCTTGTCTCTTCTTTCCTAAAGAAAAACTAGCAAAAGCCTGTAAACAATCCATCCATCCATCCATCCATTATCGTAACCGCTTATTCCCTAATGGGGTCACAGGGGGAAATGGAGCCTATCCCAGTGGTCAATGGCAGAGAGGCGGGGTACACCCTGGACAGTCCGCCAGTCCATCGCAGGGCCACAGTAAACAATCTATTTGTGGTGAATTTATTAGGTCCGCAATCAATAGACCTGGTAATATGGCTGCTGTTTCCACCTGTTGAATGAGAGTCTACCATTCCCATAGCTGTCATATCAAAAAGGCCCTTTTATATAGCAATGAGATAACACAGTAGTGTAGATTTGAGAAGTAATTGGAAAGCACCTCAGATACAATTGAACATTGCACATAATTTTGGTTACTTTGCAAGTAGAAGCAGCTTTTAAGTGTAGCATTCTCAAGGTAAATCTGCTATCATATATTATCAAACATCATTTAGAAGATGAATTGTATCAACTGTAAATGCTCCAGAACCAAAACAAATGCTAGATTTATTTTCTCCCAGGGACGCATCATGAAATCCACAGATTTACAAGGCGGGAAACAAAAGAGAGCAGCATGCAATGAAAGCATCAATCCTTTCCCAGCTCATCATCTCAATTTCATTTCTGTCACTCACTAAGCAAAGAAAAATATAACTTAAATATCTTAAAGTTGACATTAAGGTTCACCCAGACTAAAATAACCCAACACAGTAATGTTAAGTTTCTTTTAAAGTGCATAAAAAAGGCACATTAAATAAAAGGCTTTTAATTTTCAATAACTGCAACACAGAAATACATGATTATGGGGCATAGAAAGGAAGAGGTGTAAAAGCAAACATTATTCAGGCATTCTCTGCACAGATTCTGTGAAATTGATGCATGGTAAAAAAAACAAAACATCAACTGTCAACGTTTATATACACATACAAAATCACCAGGGTGCCTCACCTGTTCTTCAAGCGTTTTGCTTGTGGCTGCAGTCTGGCTGCGACTGTCCAACAACTCAGGGGTGTTGTCGTTTGGGGCTGCCTGAGATAGACCCCCCTTCTTTCCTTGACTGGATGACATTAGCTCGACCCCTAACTCTAAAGTGAGGGGTGGGTAGGGAGGGCCACAGAAGCAGAACAGGAAGAACAACAAGTTAATGAGAAAACAGGAGGATGGAAAGCACCGCGACAGAAAAATAAGGTGCTGCTGTCTGTAACATCTAGATTTATGATCCCAAGTCAAAGGTGATGGGAGATAAAGAAGACAAGTCGGGTTCCACTGGCTGACACCCTACCAGCGTTTCAACATCAGCTTTAGCTTCCAATACTGATTGACCAATAACTGACAGGTTTCTCCTCAGCCACTGGTCAGTAGCGTTTACATGGAAAATGTAAACATTGTCCCGTTTAAGTGTCATCATACAGCATTGCCACCTCTTACGATAAAGGTGGGCTTGAAAAGAAAATCAGGAGATCGTCCTCAACAAACTGACCAACTTTCACGGTAACTTCTAACGTCGTTAGGGTATTTTGAAGAAAGCAAAAACACAACAACACGACATTGAGGCCATCGACAGATGAGACTGCGCTGAGTTACGATAACTGGACAGGTCACAAGGGACACGTTCTTCGTTATAATATTGTCTAAATTGTCCAGCGTCCAAGAGCAATTAACAGACTGATGTTTAACAAAACTCACCGATAACTTCACGTGGACTTCTCCCGGAGAATTTGTTTCTGCTTGCTGGCTAGCTCTTGCTAACACAGCTAGCCAAGGACAGCCTGCTGTCAAGTGATGCCAGATTAAAGTGTCCTCGGAAACAAGACAATCACCAGATAAGCAGAGGGAATACACACGTCTGTCGCCAAATAAGGAATTATCACTGAGACCTTTACTTAGAGGAAGTTATTTGAGGAGTCAAAGTCTTAAAAAATTGATTTTATAAGGCAAGTAACATGCAGATTGATTCAAGTTGCAGTATGAACAAGTATTTTCTCTAAAACTAACTATATATCCCATCTTCTTCAGAGTAAAATTTCTAGTGTAACACATTGTATCTGTTTTTAAATTAAAACGAGAAGCTCAAATAATTACTATTGTCATAAACTGAACTATTTCTGTAAAGCTCCGATTTACGAGGATTACAAATGTAACTTGAAAACCCCCACAACACCGGGGCACCTCCCCCAAATAAAAATCTTACGTCATGGATTAGCTATATCTACAATTTGTTTATTGTTATTTTACTGTCAAAATAAATCTAGAGCTTCTCAAATATCACATGACACGACAAACTCGTTTGATTGAAACGTTTTTGAGGGACATAGATTTGCAGACAACACAAACCGTGTCATAGCGTCCTAAACCTTTTTGAAACTATGTGCTAATTGTTATAGCACTCAGTGAAAAAGTCAAGCAAATAATGCTCAAACATGCAGTAGATTACTGCTATAACCTCTTCAAAACCCTGAAAGTCAAGCCTGGTAAACCATGAAATATGCCTGTTTTTTTTTTTTGTTTTTTTTACTTTTTATTTCCTGACATTCCAAATATACCAAACAAGTCACCAATTTAGCCAAAGCGGAAAACTTGAATACTTGTTTGGCCTGTAATATATCCGTACTATGTGTTGCATATGAATGCAGTAGGTGTAGACTTTTCAACCGCAGAGAGTAACCACGCCATGCACAGGCACACCCATTTATAGAAGTTGAAGTCACTCATGGTTGCATCTCTACAAACACAGAATAATCCTACCTGGGGTCTGCAGTCTGCAGAACAGGTCTGCTTGACTTTGACTTTGTGGAGGAGAACAATGAGTTGTTCGCAAGTAGTTGCTATTTATATTCTGGTTCATTTGACCATTTAGACTTATGAACACACAGGCATTCAATGATCTTCCACATTTTTAACAACATTCTTAAACGCAAAAGCAGTGTGGCTGGTTGGCTGGAGTCAAACTACTGCTAAATACTATGTGTTTAATTCTCATGCCTACTCCACAGCTTGGGGGAGGAGTGAAACATGCCTGAGGGAAGCAGACACACACCCAGTCCAACAAAGTTTGTGAGGCAGGCTGTGTGGAGCAATAAGAGGGAGTGGCCTTTTTTCTTTTACATAGGCTAGAACAGATAAGCTTGGAAGAGAGAATCAGGAGTCCCGATCCTGTTCAGTCAGGGTTTAGCTTAATTCTGCTGGGCCAAGACATTTCCAACCCCTTCTTCCACAGCTGCACTGTGCTGTTACAGATTGAGGCAACTTGAAGTACAAAGAAGTCAGTACAGCAACAACTTTTTAAAAACACAGCCATGAAGGACAAAGTGAAGAGAGGAGGAGGAAGAACCCAAGCCAAGGCTGGTGAGTACAGAACAGATTTACTTTGCCTGGTGCCTTTCTTTTTGGAGAATGTGGTGAGGGAGGGTGGGATATTTGGCACTCCAATGCTGTTCTGAACATGACTCGCCTCTTGAAGAATCTGCATTGCAGTTAGCAACTTTTATGGAGCACTGCTTCAGATTTTTTGTTAAACTCAGCTTGCTCTTTGATCAGAATAAAAACAACCTCATCATTACTATCCACCGCATTATTTCCTGTTCTGTTTTCACCCTCTCAAATGGCCCCTTTTTAAAAAACCTTTCTTCACACCAGCCTCTCCCTGCTTACAAAGAGGAATGATTGAATTAAAGTAGAGCATGTGTTGACTCTTCGTCAGATTTGATTGACTGGAGGTGCTTTTTCATAGAATACGAGTATGTTTGCAAAGCATCACAATATTCGGGTTGAGTAATTTTAAAGACCAAAATATGTTTTTAAAAAAAGGTAAATTCTATTACATCCTACTTTATGTTGAAAACCAGTTTCAGGGAACAATTCCAAAGTAAACTTGTCACATTTTGAGAACAATTTTTGTAATAGTAATAAAGCAACAGTTCCTGAAGAGAACAAGTGATGGTTTACAGCTTGAAGGGAGGAGGGACATTCCTCCACCAATCACCACCAGCTATATTTTGGGGGCTTTCCAATATTGAAGTAGTTCCAGACTGACAGCAATAACTGATGGTACAGTGTAGAATAAATGGTTGGCTTGTCAAAGCTAAACTCTAAATTCTTTATAAAATGTATTCTTTTTTGACTGTCACGTTAGGCTGTCTCCACATGCCTGTTGTGGGTGTGGTTGTCCCCTCACCTTTAGATGACATTAGGCTAATAGGCAAATTCAACAGGTTTAGTCACACTTCTGTTTGTGAACATGCTGAGTCCTGCTTTGCCTCTAGTTTTACAAGTATTTGTAAAACAGTAACCACACCCCATTTCCACTTTCTCTGGCATGTTTTCTTTTTTCTTTTTTTTTTTAACATGATTTTACCCTCGAGCCCCCCACTCCCTTCCCTTAGCAGGTTTTTTCACACTCTTCAACTAAGCAGCTCTTGGTGAGAAATTAGGCGTGTTGAAAGATTAGCATGATATGTCAGAATTAAATAATATTATTTTGTTTCTTTTTTATTCCTCTTTAAGGCATTTCAGACTCACCCTGAGTCGATAACTATGAATGAATGTTGTGTGAAAAAGTCAACAAAAATGTACTTTTGCAGAATTCTTATAAGTTAGTTTTGCCTCTTTTATTTTTCACCATGCAGATCCGACCAGCCTGCCTGTTGTAGATGACTCCATGGGTATGAAGGGGCAAGAAAACACACCTTTTCCTGTGAAGATACAGGGAGCAGGGGTAGAGCCATTTGAACTGCAGGTATGAAACCGACGATAGAAACAGAGATTGTTTGTTTGTTTTTTTAAACAAAGAAATGCATTTACAAAAGAGTATTTTCTTGATGTTTTTTTTTATAGGCTCATGGATTTTGGCTTGTTCAGGATGCGATAATGACTCTGCTTTCAAGGAATGAGGTGCATCCACGCTCCAACCTGTCTCTCTCACTTGCTGGTGCAACTCTGGATCCCAGTGCAGAACTGCAAACTGTCAAGGGTCTGAAAACCGGAGCCACCATTCGCCTAGTGGAAGGTGTGTTTCTTTTTAAAGAAAAGCTTTGCGTAGAAAGCTTGCATTTTACCACATAACAGTGTGGTCTGGTTGTGCTTTATGCAGTAGCAATTATGACCTGGACCTTAGATATAGATGTTGTAAAACGTTTATACTATGGCTCAGGTAGTTTTAAGGATTAGCCCCTTTGTAAGAATAGTTGACCAATATGCCAACATATAAGTAAAAGCTGTCAAATCAGTTCAACAAAAAACATTTGTAATGCATCATTTATCTATTTTTTCTTTGCCAATACTGTTAAAATGTTACATAAAACTTTGTCATTCAGTAAGGCGCTGTCCATAAGTGGATGGTATCATACCGAACTGTAGAGCTGTTAATTGTCACAACTTCATTAGACCTTTCCCACCCTACTGTGACTTCCATAAAGCGGTTCAGTCTAAATTTGATGTCAACCAATGCATGTGCTCCCAGAACCATACACCTCCCACACAGCCAGGCTTCACCTGGCTCGTGTTGTTGACCTGCTGAGAACATCTGGACCTCAGGATGCACTAAGAGAAGGACGTTCTCCAAGCGTACTGGAGACACTCGTACATTCTCAAACACCTGGTAAACACAACCCCACATCCACACTTGAAGGCAACCATAGGACACAAAACAGTGTGGAACTGTCAGTGAAATCTCTCCCTGTATGGTGTAGACTCCAACTTACCAAATGGAAAGATCCCGAAACGCTCTTTAATCAATGCCAAAGCAGAATCAACCAGCCAGGATGGAGTTGCTCCTGAGTACCTCCTACCGGGCTCCTCAGAGAGACCTCTCATGGCCCTGCTGCCACACAGCGCTCAGCCAGAGGTGTGTTTATGTCAAATATGTGGATCAGCATTGTGGTAGTTCAACCAAGCAATCATGTGCTGACATACTGTTTATTTATTTCTTCCTCATCAGCCCCCCAGTTATCTAAAGGACCTGTCACTGAGCTGCTGGAACCCACCTCCAGGACACAGGAAAATGCAAGGAGACTTCATGTACATCACAGTGTTGACAATGGAGGGGCGACGTTATGACATTACGTCTTGTCCTAAGGGTTTCTTTCTCAATAGGTAAATTAACTGTATTCAAACTTCCCATTGGTATTAAATCAGAGAGCAGGAATAATCTGCCAGTAGGGTTAGGGTTAAGTTAGGGTTTCTTTTCCCCGTCCGTTAAATATATCTGACAACATTTCATTTTGAAATTAACATGAAGAACTACTGTCTTCTTCCTATGTGCCATCCACAGGTCTACTGAAGATGTCTTTGATCCACGTCCTGCACAGTCCTCAGCAGTTTGTCACTGTATCACCGACCTGCTCTGTCATATCAGCCCTGCATTCAAACAAACCTTTACCACACAAAAAAGCAGGTATAATTTTGTCTTTTTATTCAGTTCATTTCAGTGACATTAATAATAATTCTATCTGATAATTGAGATGCAGATTTAGGTGGACTAAACTTCTCTGTCTCACTTTAGGCCTCAGCAACCACCCGTTGAAGCTATGCCCACTCCTTATCACACCCTTAGCTGGCTTGGGCCCCCCTGTACATCTCGCTCTCATAAAAATGCCTTCAGTAGACTGGGGTTGGATGAACAGGCAGCGACACAGGTTATGTGCAACTCACGAGTTTGTAACTATTCATTGGCAGTAGTTTGCCGTTGACAAAGGTGTAACTTTCAGCTACACGTGCATAAGTGTGTATATGTGACATATATAGGCTCCAGATTGGAATGAGGAATTACAAGCTGCGAGAGATCTTCCACAAGCAAGTCTGGATCAGAGGCTGCAAAGAGACAAAGCTCTGCTCCAGGTAGGTACTAATAAAGTGATGTGGCTGAACTTGATCAGCAAGGCATTCACTTCCCCATCTACTTTACTTTTGCCTCAGGTTAATAGTGCATTTGTGAGGGCTGCCATGCAAGGGGCTGAGACTGTTATAGATGGATTTGTTGAGCCAGTAAATGGAAATCCAGAGGACCCAGCTTTCCTGTGGAATGGCCTGTTCATGAGCCAGGGGGCGACCAGTGCTGACTTTGGCCATGAAAGGGGTCGCAGGTGGGAGGAGACAAAACACACCATACAAACTCTTACGACAGCACAAGATGGTAAAGTATTAATAATATCAATCATCTTATGTTTGTAGAGCCGCTCAGAGGCTTGAGCTTAAAGCAGTGCAAGCTTACAATGACCTGGACGGGCTGCAAGGGCTGCACACTCTGCCCACAGCCATTGTAGATTACAGAGGAGTGCGCCTGTCTGCCCAGGGCCTTGCTCCTGGTTTGGAAGGCCAAGAGCAGAATCAGGAAGCTACTCCTGCCTCAAGGTACCCCCTCAAGGCTTATTAAATTAAATGATTAATGTCCTTGGGAACCTGTTAAAGAACTCTCTCCTTCTGTGTTCAGAGGTTTGTTCTATGGGGTGAATGCTGGACCCCAAGAGTCTCCCCATCGCAGACGGCTGCTGGCACTCTTAGCTCACTCAGCCAAATCTCTGTCCCTCCAGAGACATGTTGTTATGGCTCCCAACGGTCATCAAGTCCCACTGTTTACCTCAGTGGATGCTCAGGGGCTGCTGGGGGCTGATGGAAGGTTTTACTTGCTGGATGTGTTTAGAAGCTTCCCAGCTGATGCCAACTTCTGTCCAGAGGTTGAGACACAAAATCAAACAGTTACTGGGGATGACGAAATTAGCAAAAGCTCAAAAGAGGATGAAGAGACAGACAGTGGCTGGCCAGAAAACTATCACTCAAACTGTGGACTTCCGAAAAAATTCCCTCATAGCCTCTGTAGGCTGAGACCAGAACTCGTGCAATCTTTCATTCAACACAAGTGAGTCCTAAAAGACACTATACTTACATTTTTTCAGATTTGAATGGTGTTTGTTTATTTCTGCTTTGCTATTTTTTCAGACATTGTCAGTTCACTCAGCATGTCAGAGAGAGTTTGGATGAAAATGGAGGCTTTGAAGAATGTGCAACAGCTTGTAAGAACCATTTTTATACATGAGCATGATCTGAAATTCAAAGATATTTTATAGATTTTTTCAAAATTCCCGAATTTTCGTCCTTGCAGGTGATTCTCGGGCCACTGATGCAGTACGAGCGGCCTGTAAAAAAGTGGGCTCAGTTAGTGACATCATCTTTGAGATGCGATTTAATCCGAACGTTTTCTCTCCTGGTATGCTCACTGGCTTCCCATGAAATTCTCAAACCGTTTATGATCTTTTACTGAAGTTTATAGTATTGCTGCTTTGTGTTTAGGGATATCCTTTCCTCCTGGGGAAAGCACAGCAACAAAACTACAGGAGAGGTTGTTGAGGGAAGCTGCAGCTTACATCATCACACACCAGATACCAGCCTATGTGAGGGACTCCTTTGTGTTAACATGCCATCGCAGGCATATTTTATGTACAAATAAATCAGCCAACTATTATTATGTGTGTCTGTTTATAGGTGCAGTGTTGTCTACAAAGTAATGAGGCACCGATGGATGGTGCTTCTTTAAAGGAGACATTACATCAGAAAGGTATCAATCTCCGGTACCTGGGCCATGTGATCAAGACCATCAATCACTCAGAACACAAGGAGCGCCTGAGGCACATAAGGGTTTGTTTAATGTTAAAACAGCTAACTTTAAAACACCATGTATAGTGCAACTGCTTTTTCTTTTTACAGTGATTGGTACTCTTTCTCCCTGTTTGTCCGTCTCTTCAACAGAGATCAGCAGTTGGTGACATTTTCATTCGATCAGCGAGAAGAGTTTTCAACGGATTCCTCCAGGTAAACACCTCCAGGTGTCTGTAGCCCTTAAGGCTGAGCAGCAGGTGTTAATGGGCTGGCCCTGGAAGGCATAAAGTGTCCCTCTCTCATATCTTTGCAGGGTGTGGACATACCTTGTCTCTCCACAGCTGTCAGTCACTTCCTTTGCTGCCTGTTGGTTGCCAACTTCGTGCCCTCTCAAGTTGGAGAAGATTCAAAGAAAAAGTCGAGGCGTCGTGGCCGTGGGGCTGGGGCCTCTGAGAACACACCTTGGAGCATGCTCACAGGGGCTGAGCTGTGGAATCTAGTCTGTCAGGATGCTGCAGAGACATATGACATCTCTGACATTCTCGGGTTAGAACATGCAGTCTACTTGAAGATTCCGTTTATTAGTTATGTAATGTTACAATGTTTGACTGTTTTCTTTCCTTGGCATAGTTCTGGCCCGAACTACCTGGTGGAACACTACGGCCTTCAGAAACTCTCCTTACTTAGAGGGTTCTGTCTAAAGACTGGAGTACAGGTAACAGATACCAGAAGCATGGATGCCCTGAATATAATCCTGTTTGAATTACACATTAGATGAGCACACATGTCTGTGATATTAGAACATACCATTTTTAGAAACGTATCTTTATTTCTTAAGAAAAAGCTAATACAGTTCTTATTCTCTTTTCACATCAGCTGAGACTGAGAGACTACTTCCTTGATAACCAGAACAAAGCCCCCATCAGTCCGGATGACATCCTTAACATCTTCCCTGTAGTCAAGCACATTGAGATCCAGACTGCTGATGCTTTAAAAGCATATAATGCTGCAAAGAACTTCATTCAAAAGGGTAGGGCTGCAAAGCAGACTGCAGTCTTTTTGCCCATCATATATTTTTGAACAGATATTAGGGATTTAATATTGTCTACAAGTATATGTTTTCACGAATGGTTATGTATCTCCCACCTACAGGTCTGCTGGATCAGGCTCATGAGCACCTGAAGGAAGCAGTGTATCTCTTTGGCAGAGTGTGTGACGATCTACACCCTGAAGCTTGTTATTGTCGCAGCCTGTTGGCCAAGGTGGCCTACCTGCAGGGAAAGGCAGCTGAGGTAGACCCACCACTCCAAAACCAGTCCCTCTTTATTACACAATTGTACTTAGCAGTGGTGGAAGGTAACATAAATATAGCTGAACATAATTTAATTACCGCCTGTAAGCACATTTGAACTCAAATAGGGCTCAGAAAATAGAGCCATCATCCACCATTTGGAAGGTCAGTGGTTTAATTCTCATCTTCTCCAGGCCACGAAATGATATTACCCCCAGTGCTCTTTGTTTGAAATAAAGAGTGCTTGTGGAATTGATTGGTCTGGCTTATACAGCAAATTGCTTTGATCAGTCAGCAATGAACTATGTTAAACCACAATTAAATTTAAACAGAATTTATGTATTCTTTAAGATAAGGATATTGTTACTATTATGATACCTCTTTATAATATGTCTTACTCCACTGCTAATAAATGTTTCAAAGAATCATTTATGCATTTATTTTCACATGGTCCATAAAATTAGTCTTGCATTTATTTCTAATTGCTTCTACTTTCTTTAATGTTTAGGCCCGCAGCATCCAGCTGAAAGCTGTGGTCATCAGCGAGCGGGTGCTGGGCTTTGACCATCCCAACACGATTCAACAATATGTGAGACTAGCTGCACATCTAGCTATGTGTATGTGGAGAGAGGCACGTCAGGATGTGATCAATATTTTGTTATTGCGTTGAACACAGGCTCTTTTGGGCGTCTACACGTATGCTGGAGGGGAAACAAGTCTGGCTCAAAAGTGTTTTCTCAGAGCTCGTCTACTCATGCTAACGGTCCACGGAGAAGACCACCCGTTCACCGCAACACTGGATGTAGGTCACAGTGACTGGAATCATGTTTACTACAACTTCTTAGAAAAAAATAATTGAGACCTCTCACTGTCTCCTTGCAGAGCTGCCTTGGGCTGTTACTGACAAAAGATCAGACGGAACCGTTCCTGAAGAATGCCCTAAGACTAAACACTTCCTTCTTCGGCCCCACAGATCTGCATACAGCTCTAAAGTAACTTGTCATTCACTGCTCACATAGATAGTTTGTCAACAACACCAGTCAGGTAACCTACCGTATTTCTTTTTTTCTTTGTGTAGTGAGCACCTTTTGGCCCAGTGGATGTGCAGTAAGGGTGACTACAGAAGCGCTATGGTGCATGAGAAAGAGGCCCTTACTGCCTTTACTACATTGGTAAGTTAATGCATGCACAGAGATTTGGAAAGATTCAATGGTAATGTGGTTGTGTACATTACCTTAAAACCATTCTCTTACAAAGTTTGGGGAGGATCACCCACAGTCAAAATGCAGCAAAGAGTTCCTGTCCACCATAACCAAGCAGGCAGTGAAGGTGGAGCGCACTCTCAGACAGGCAGGGGCTGACAGCACCGAGCAAACTGTGGAGGTGTGTACAGCTGCTCACATCCTTACAAAGGAGAGGGAAACGTGTGTGACTTGGCTGTTGTCTCTGTTTTCAGTGTCTGAGCCCAACATCTGACACCATTCTGGAGCAGCTGGTTTTGGTTACAGGCATAAGGAGGATTACAAAGAGGTAAATATTCTCTACTGGGTTATAATGTAATTATGTTCCACAGATAGTCTACTGAAAGTCAAACAAAAGCATTGTAACAAAAACTGTTACTGAAAAGACATTTTCAGTAACAGAAAAGGCATTTGTGGTAAATGTTCCAGAAATGGTCAAATTTGCCCTAATGAGGGTGAATGGCAACAAGTCAGTAACGTGATTGGATATAAAAGATCGTTATAGTTTTCCAAATAACCAGTGTGCGTTCATATTTATTGGACTTCATTATTTTATTATTGTTTATTATTATTTTCAATTGTATTTAGCATAATTAAATTATCTGTGAAGTGTAACCCATAGTGTCATTGTATCTTCTTAGTGACAGACTCCAGGAGTATAAGCAGAAACACCTGGAAAGGCGGCAGCAGCAAAGGAGCTGGGAATCCAACTAACTACTGGCCTCTTACAAGGAGGAGAGAAAAGCTTGGAAAAAGAAACAGGAAGCGGGAAGGAAGCTGAGGATGAAGGAAACTCAGCAACAGAGAACAACAGCGAGCAGGAGCTGCCAGTGGAAGACACCTCTGAAGGGAGCGCTGCAGTAGTCTCGGCTAATGGTCAAGGGGTGGAGCTAAATGGGCAGAGCAAACATGGGGAGGAAACAGATGTAGACAATGACAGAGCAGATTCAGATTTTGGGGTCAAGGTAAAAAATGAAGAGAATGAGCTAAGGTCAGGGGAGGATGGTGAAATAAATGGAGATGTGAACCTTAATAAAGGAAACAGGAGCTGGGCAGATGTTGTCACTTCAAAACCAACCTTAGCCAATGGAAGCGGACCCAAAGCAGCAAATGGAGTAGATAGCGGTGCTGAAAGCGGGGCTACGGAAGAGTGAACAGGTGGTACAAAGATGCTTGTTCACGTTTTCCAAATTCACTGCTGTAAGACAAACTCCCAGGATCCAATAAGTAATTTGATCCAAAGTAGAGTTAGATGGAGTTAATAAAAATGCGAGTATTATTTTATGTCCCAGATAATGTGGGCTGTACGTTGGGGCCTTATCCCCCACAACAACTTAACTTTTTCTGTTGCTCTTCTGTTAAATATCCTGGTGAGGGTAGTAGAATACCATGTAATTGAAGCACTCCTCTATATTATCGATCGATGGTCACATGAGATACTGACCAAATGGTATTTTACTTTAGTTGCTGATTATTACCCAAGCAGATTTCAGAACAGATTTCCATTTATCTGATTTCCACTCACCTGCACCCATTCTTCACAGAGGAACAGAATCTTTAGACATTCCTGGCAGCTGTAAAGCCCTCCCACATCCTCATTTTGGTTCTGCCAGATGATATTTTCCTGTTTCTATTTCCACTGTTTGGCTGTTCCGGTTTGATTTGTGTCTTCCGAATGGAAGATTTCATGATGCCATCCGGTGTTTTGTCATTATTGATGAATGCATTTTTTAATCTGAAAACTTCACTGAGTGCAAGATGTTTTAAGTTGAACCTGAAGGGTGTGAACTAAAGAGTCTCTTTCACAATGTAACAATGAATCTGTGCCAAGATGGTAATTGCTGAAACACAATAAGAATAAAGGGACTGAAAGGAATCTGCTTCTACTTTTGTACGTATTTTTTCCCCATACGAAAAGTAAATAACCCAGAAGAAAAAGCTTCACAAACTCAAATCTCCTTCAGCTAAATAAGTCCGTTTCATGTAGGAATACCATGTCGAGTCAGTGTGAGGCTGTTAAGCCCATATAACGTCCATCCTTTATATATTTTTGTCAGCTTGTAGTCGCTGACTTTTTCACCTAAGGTCTATAAAGTTATCTGGTCAACATATGTGGTGTCTTTATCTTAAGATGTAATGAAGGTGTGTACCTCTCTAAAGCCGCTTTTGCAGGTGCCTGATAATTCTGTCCCATAGTGTGACAGCCAGCCCATTGAAATTAGATAGTCAGATCGTTGTGTGCTCAGATAAGTGGCTGGAATGGGAGCACTGAAAAAGAAAATATATGTTTCAGGTCCTGCTTTGGTGGCATTTGTCACCTATGTGAAGGTCTCATAAACTTCTGTTTGGCGATAAAGTGTTATGTCACAACCATCATCTAAAGGCAAAGTAAAGTAAAGTACACTACCAGTCAATCTGTATGGAATGGTATGTATAGTCTGCGCTTTTAACTGATTGTGTAAATTATTCCTATAAATCCAGCTACATGTAGTTCAATGCAGAGCTGTACAGCCAGTCTCAGTGACTTTTCCAGTTTATATTAAGCAGTAAACTCCAGAGTCTTGGTTTTCACAGATTTTCTTTACAGAAAGCTGGAAGTTTCAAGTTTGTCTAAAAATGTCTCAGAACTGACAGATATTTTACATGCAAGTATTGAGAAGAAGTGGGTTACAACGTGAAAAGTGGATTGATCAAAGAAGGTCAACAGTCCCTTATTAAACACCATTGTATGTCTCTCATTAAACTGACCATTACATATGCTCAGTCTGACAAAATGGTGGTTTGAAATATCACAAATTTATTTAAAAAGTCAGCAATAAAAGCAGCCCTTATCCATTTCCGGTTTCAGCTCTGAGATTCCCTCAGTATAATCTCCAAATCGGGACAGTGTTGATACTGTGGCTCAGGTGAGTCTACCCAGCTGGACTGTGGGAGACGGCTCAGGCTACTGGAGGGAAAGGTGATGAGTGCCGTATCACTGAAGACATCTATCAGAGAGGAAGGACATGGCAGTTGTTTCTCCTCACACAAGTCCACAGCCTCACTGATGTACCTGTAATCCTGCTTGAACTCTCTCTCAATCGACCTGTTGGTGCAACAGACATAACATCACCTCATCTCCCTTCTGCTGACTCAAACATAATATAAATTTGATCTCTCTCATACAAACCTCTCCCTCATGCCACTGAACGTGTTTCCAATGATCAAGACTTGAGACAAACTTTGTGCACTCCAGTTCCTCCATAGGAGATTGTTATACAAAGCTTTTCCACAGTGCATCATGTAAAAGAGGGTGGGCTTAGTCACAAGGTGCTTCCCCTCCTGCAGAATACAGGGTGACAGATTACTTTTTCCCTCTTTTTTATTACATGCTTTAATTCATAACATTTCATCCAACCAATAGGCAGTGAAAAATCACATCACATTAGGATAAATGTCTATTTAATCTAAAGCTCTTAACTCCTCTCTTATGTACATATGAGGTTGTTTTGATAAACAGTAAAGGCAGGGGATAGGACATGAATCTTCCTTATGCATAGGAGGATAGCGGTTGTTGATAAAAGGCACTATTATTATCTAAACTGTATATCTGACAAAGGTGTCCTTTAAAAAAAACATGTACAAACCTCATTTCCTGTAAGTACATTCAGCCCCAACTCCTTCAAAACATCTCTCTCCCCACAGGAGAATACAGGATCATAAACAGAGCAGTCCAGCAGTGGAATCTACAAGGATTTTAACACAGACATGAAAAATCTGGATCTCCTAAGTGTGTGTTCCACCAAAGAGGAAGCCAATCGTCTGACCTGTCTGGCTTCCAGCAGCATCAGCAACATGGCAAGTTGGTATCGCGCTGAGACACACGTTGTGAAAGAGCCCAGCCCATAACAAACACATTGTAACTGATGACAAACTTGATCTTTTCTGTCCTCAGCATTGCTGTTCTCAGCTGTTTTTAATGGAGATGTGGATGCTGCCACCAGCAGCTGCTCTATAGGGAAGCATTTAACAGTTACTCACCAACAAACTCAGAAAACAAAGTAATTATGTAGAAAGCTAAACATTTGGTTTTCAATTCTCACCTTGCCACTCTTTACAAAATTCCTCAAATCTCAGATCAGACCTGTGGAGGCAAAAATCGAACTATCAGTATAAATATTACTCAGATTTGTGGACATATTTTTTACTCTGCATGAGAAACTATACAGTATTCCTGAAGTTACTTTCTTACATAATATTTTTGATCCGTTTGATAAACTGCCCAACATCCAGGTGTTCCTTGAGGCATTTTGAGTCTGGAGACACCTGATGAGATGTATATTTCTTCGATGTACCTTTTCGCCGCCGAGCTACCTGCCATCCCTCTCCAATGTCCGTCATTTACGCTAACAAACCGATGTCATGTTATCACATACATGAAATAAAACCTCTTATTTTTTAAGCATGATTCCATGTGTCATTTGTAGCTGGATATTCCACAGCACGTGGGACAATTTTGAGCGCAACACATAGATCTTCTTCCGGTATGTTGCCAAATTGTACAGCTAATTGTTTAGTAGATTATTTGTAGTCAAGCCTAACGTGTTGTCAAAAAGTCTCCCGTGCTCTAAATAGATATAATTGCCTTGCTTTTAACTGTGTCGACAAATTCTTTTGTATTCTTCTATCTTTGTTTTAAAAATGCAAATTTTCAGAAATAACAAGTAGTTTAAAAAATAACTATATTTAAATAGCAGTTGCGTAAAAGTTTTGACATAACTTAATTTTAAAATGACGCTATTTCTGCACGACATTATTGGGATTATCGTTCATTTATGAGAAGGTACAAAAGTTGTAAGGTACATATCTACAGACAGTCATACAATATTTGATGTAACACCACTGAACCGGAAGTAATTGAATGTTCGTGCATTACACGAAATGTCTTCTTAGCTAACTGGTTTTCATGTTATTAGCGCATTAGAAAATATGAGTTATTGATCTCCTTATAGGAAAAAACACATCGTTTGGTAAGTTGGTTACAATAGATTCTTTATTGTTACCTAACATCTAACATGTTTATGTCCAGCCAGCTATTTGCGTTGATATTGTCTAATTATCGCTAGCCTTTGCTAGTAAATATTAGCTCAAACTCATGAGAGGCGGTATTTTTATGATTATGCATTTAAACACATTTTTGTAGTATTTGAGTTTGTTTTTAAACTAGCGATATCCTAAATGATGTTCATCTCATATCGTCACTACAGAAACAATCTTTAATGTCTCAGTCTAAACTATTAGGGAGAATTGAAAGGCATTGACAAAATCATATTAATTTAAAAACATAAGAATTTATGGTAAGGGTTTTTGCTGGGCTTTCAGTTGCACTGTGGTGTTGTGAAAGAGGTGCATATATGTGATCATTTTCAGTCTTTATTCTTCTTCTGAACGTCCTGTTATTTTATTTTTTTCAGAAATGTCAATGTCCCATCTTTATGGACGGAGGGAGGAGGAGGAAGAAGGTGTAGAAATTGAGAGCTTTGAAGTGACGGAATGGGATCTGGCTAATGAATTCAACCCGGACCGTCGCAGATTTAGGCAAACCAAAGAACAGGCCACCTATGGCATCTGGGCTGAAAGGGATTCAGATGAAGACGAGAGGCCAAGCTTTGGTGGCAAAAAGTAAAGCTTGGGTTTGTTGTTACCACACTTCTCAGCTTTAACATTCAATTGTAAGATGTTATATATTCCATTGCATCTGATGTTCCTGCCAGATCTAAAGACTACACTACTCCTGTGAGTTTTGTGAGTGCTGGTCTCCGTAAGACTGCAACTGAGGAGAAACAGCAGCCAAAGGAAGGAGGCTCTGATGACTCAGATGATGATGAAGCATCAGCATCAGCACCACCACCCCCGTCTCGTGTCTCAGCTCCAAAAAAACTTCAGATGGTAAGATTCTTTTTGTGTTTATATATTGTTTCTGTTGCAGAGTTTCAATGGTTTAACAATGACATGATGTATCACAATTACATTGTTTTCCAGGGAAATCTGCGTGGAAATCAGTCGCAGAGATTTGCAGGAGGCATACAGTCTGGTCAAGGTATTGGTAGCTGGGAAAAGCACACTAGGGGAATTGGACAGAAACTTCTGCAGAAAATGGGTTACCAGCCAGGAAAAGGCCTGGGAAAGAATGCTCAAGGTCGGTACAGATGATATGAATAATTCTTCAGACGATTATTGTATGTGTTTTAAGATGAGCATGTTAGAGTCATGTCTTGGCGCTTCATTATTGCTGCAGGTATTGTAAACCCTATTGAGGCAAAGGTGCGAAAGGGAAAAGGAGCAGTTGGCGCTTATGGCAATGAGCGAACCCATCAGAGTCTTCAGGACTTCCCTGTGGTTGATTCAGATGAGGAGGAGGAGAAGGTAATGTATTAATTAAAAAGGCAGTCTTTGACTCTCTGTCATCTATATTTAAGTCTTTAGGAGTTTGATTTTATACCAGGAATTATATGACAGAGTTTGTATACGGTTGTTTTCACTGTCTGATGTAGGAGTTTCAGAAGGAACTAGGACAGTGGCGTAAGGATCCTGCAGGCGCTGCAGGAAAGAAGAAACCCAAGTACTCCTACAAAACTGCAGATGAGCTGAAGGCTAAAGGCAAAATAGTTGGTCGAAGCACAGCTGCATCCGCAGGGGAGCTGGCACAGGTCAAGGTGCGTTTGAAATTTTAGGTTACTCTTTCAACCACACACCAAAGATTCACTTTCAGTATATTGATCATTCCGTTACCCGCATTCATTAAACTATGTTATAAAAAAATTAGATAAATGGATCAAACATTTCTGCCAGCGACATTTAAGATTGTTGATTTAATCAAACTGATGTCTGTTGCTGTCTAGGTGATAGATATGACTGGAAGAGAGCAAAAGGTTTACTACAGTTACAGTCAAATATCCAACAAGCACAGCGTTCCTGATGAAGCTCCACCCAGCATGTCCATTCGGGACCAGAAGGGTTCTGGCTTTGCTCTCCCTGAGCTTGAGCACAACCTCCAGCTTCTGATAGACCTCACAGAACAGGATATTTTACAGGTAATTTGAATTTCTTCCACAAATATATGCCAACAGCATAGACTTATGAATAATTCTGCAAAGACCACCAGACTGGGGCTTGTTCTAAGATGTTGTAGTTTGTCTATGATTTCTTAGACACCTTTTCTTCTTTTGTCACGTTTTCTGCAGTCAGCCAGACGTTTGCAGCATGAAAAAGACGTAGTTGTGTCTCTGAGCCATGAGTCACGAGCATTGCAGAGCAGACTGGAAATGGAGCAAGATGCCATCCAAAGAATGGAATCTGTATTGGCATTGGTCGACCGCTTTCCTTCTGGGGAGACGGCACCAGGGGAGGGGCCCGCCTTGCAGGTTGATATTATAGTGAACACTCACTGACTCACCACAGTCAACAGGCTGTTTGAGATAAGGATTTTAAACTGTGCTCTCTGTTCTCTATATTTTTAAAAACATTTTTGCTTATCATTTGTCTGTTTAGGAGTGTGCCCGGATTTTTGAGACCTTACAAACTGATTACTATGAAGAGTATAAGATGATGGGGTTGGCAGACCTTGCTGCAGCTGTTGTCCATCCGTTACTTAAAGAGAAACTTTGCTCATGGGACCCATTGAAGGTATTGCTTTATAGTAATCTTCTATTGAAGAACCTACATGCCCTTTATGTGTTAAATAAACTGTAACTGAGATGGCATTCTGGAACTTTTGTAAAAAATAAATAAATAAATGAAAATTCTTTCAGGACTGCACTCATTGTCTGGAAGAAATTGGTCAGTGGAGATCAATCCTTGAATCCAGAGACATGCACTCCAGTGGTCCAGATTCAAACACGGATCCCTACCACAGGTCAGTTTAATGTAAAATGTGTGGTTCGTTGTTCTTTTGGGGAAAATTAAATGCGTTTCTGTTTTCGTTTGTAATTGATGTTTTTTCTGTCGTTGATTCAGACTGCTATGGGAGGTTTGGCTCCCCGTGATGCGCTCCTGCGTGTCGGCCTGGCAGCCTCGGATAGTCGGGCCAATGGTGGACTGTGTGGAAATGTGGGCTCCTCTTCTGCCGCCATGGATCCTGGATCACCTTTTGGAGCAGCTTATCGTACCACGACTACAGCGAGAGGTAAGACGCGTCTTCAGATGAATCTGCATGGTGTGAGTGTGTGTGGTTGTTTGTCCTTGTGTGTCTCTGTGTGGCCCTGCGATGGACTGACAGACCGTCCAGAGTGTACCCCTCCTCTCATTCATTGAATACTGGGTTAGGCTCCAGTCCCCCTGCGACCCCATGAGGGAATAAATGGATGGAAAATGGATGGATGCACATGTAAATGTCTCATATTTTTGTTTGTAGGTGGACAATTGGAACCCTTTAACTGACACAGTGCCTATCCACTCCTGGATCCACCCATGGCTGCTTCTGCTCCAATCACGTCTAGAGCCTCTTTACCCACCAATCAGGAGCAAACTGGCCAACGCTTTGCAGCGGTGGCATCCCAGTGACGCCTCAGCTCGCCTCATCCTTCAGCCATGGAAGAATGTCTTCACAGTGGGAGCATGGGAAGCTTTTATGGTCAAAAACATCATCCCTAAGCTAGGTGTGTCTTTATTATTGAACAGCTATAACTATACCAAATATACCCTTTTTTATTTGAAATAATATCATTGCAAATTCCTCCACTAACTATTCCTCATGTAATTTCATGTAATCATTTCCGGCCTCAGCTTTATGTTTGGAAGAGCTGGTTATCAACCCTCACCAGCAGCAGATGGAGCCATTTAACTGGGTGATGGATTGGGAGGGCATGCTGTCCCCCTCTTGCCTCATTTCCCTGCTGGATAAAAACTTTTTCCCAAAATGGTTGCAGGTCTGTTTTGCAAATGACTTCCACAGACACCAAACTATTATAAAAACATAGCACCAGCTTATTATTTTGGTCCTCACAGACAACATTAAATCCTTATAAAGTTGTTTTACGTGGTGTTTATGTTGATTACAGGTTCTTTGTTCATGGCTGAGCAACAGTCCCAACTATGAAGAAATCACTAAATGGTACCTGGGCTGGAAAAGCATGTTTAGCGATATGTTGCTGGCACAGCCCCAGATTAAAGAGAAATTCAATGAAGCTTTGGACATCATGAACCGTGCAGTGTCTTCAGGCATAGGTTGGTCCCCACTCTTTTATAGAGAAAAAATATAACCCCATTGACATTATTTAAAGCTAGGCTGTATGTAGTACTAAAGATATTTTTCTCTTGCTTGCCATATTTTACTGTAACACTAATTCTTCATTTTCACAGGTGGATACATGCAACCTGGAGCCAGGGAAAATATTGCATATCTGACGCAGACTGAGAGACGAAAGGACTTCCAATATGAAGCTTTGCAGGAGCGAAGGGATGCAGAGACCGTGGCTCATAGGGGCATTAGTGCTGGTGTGCCAACTAACTTTAAAGATCTTATCCAGACCAAGGCAGAAGAGAACAACATTGTCTTTATGCCCATAGTGGCCAAACGACACGAGGGAAAGCAGCTGTACACCTTTGGTCGTATTGTTATCTACATAGACAGAGGGGTTGTGTTTGTCCAAGGAGAAAAGACTTGGGTGCCCACATCTTTGCAGAGTCTGATAGATATGGCAAAGTAAACATGGACAGTCTGAGTCTTGGTATGTAGGTTATGAAAATAAAGAGTAATTGTTGTTGTGTTTTTTTTGTAATTTCAGTACATTTGAGATTTGTCCCACATACCTTTTTGAATAAAAAAGAGTCTCAATTGTAAATAAAAGTTTTGAAAAGTGCATTGTTGTTTTTTCTTTACCAAAATATGTTTAAGTACATGTAGTATAGTACTATTAAATACTGTACCACAATATATATACATTCATACACATAATAAATACATTCAATTAGCAGTATTTTGACTAATACTTTTGGATATCCTAACTGTAGGGGGCTTAGAGGGATATCAAGAAAAAGCAGGTGATCACTGTTCAGATAACTGTGAGGAAAATACAGTAATTGGATGGATCACTACCTGCTGGAAGTGAATGGCAGATATTAAAGCCAAATATAGCATCAGTAACAAGATTGAACACTTTTTTAAAACCAATACTTCTTAAACATGTTGGTCTTTATTACTATTTCTTCCCCAAACTCTTAATTATGTGGTAGAAGTAAGGTTTGGCTTCAGGCGAACGTTTGGTGACGCTGTGTCTTTCTTTCGCACTTGAGATGAGTTTTGGACCCATTGGGTTTCCGTTGAAGTCTTCTCTGTCGCGAAAGTTGCCTAAAGCCACCTGGTTTGCAAGCATATTAATTCACCGCCGATTTAACGTTTACGGGAATATTTTTTAACTAGAAAGGTATGTGTTATCTAGATTCATGTGCAAGGGGGGTATCTTGATATTTTGGTTATTTGCATGGGAAATATACTTCTTTGAGCAGACAAGCTAACGGCTGTTAGCCTGATAGCTTCACTATTGTTAGCCAATATGCTAACATTTGTTATTGTATTAATCAACCCACGACTTTTAAACGTAATTTTCTAAACATCCATGTGTTTATATCCAGATATCGATGTCGTCCGAGGCACTAAAGAAGCGGAAGTCGAAGGTTCTCCGGACTGAAGGAGGAACACCGGAGATAAAGCGGGGTCGTGGGGAGGTGGACCAGCATGTAAGAGGAGGGCAGGGGTTGTGAAAAGTGTTGACAAATGTCACCCAGAAAGATAAAATGATAAAAAGTCATAGTGATCACTAATCATCTACTACATTTGCCCGTATTTTATTGAAGATATTTTGAAATAGCTGTTCTGAATGGGCTGGCCTCTTATAACCGCTTTGCTTTATAACCTAAACATGACACACGCATGTGTACGTGTGCTTTAAAGTACATTTCAGATTTCCAGATTGGGCTTGTAAAGCTCTTCTTAATCTAAATCAAGATATTTATTTTTTTCTGGTATAATCATCAAAGTGTGTGATTATATTAATGGCCTTTGACATTAAATATCAGATGATAGGGATATTTACCGTTTCACACATAGTTTGCTCCAGTTTATTTGCTGTTTGGAAAATGTTTTTTTTACAGAGGAGACCATCCTCGTTTAAGATTATTGTAACGGCATGTATGCTGCCCACAAAGAGCAGCCTGTAGAAACTCATGGTAACATATTATGGTGGAATGAGCCTGAGCTTTAGGTTCCAAAAAAGGCTTCCAAAGCTGCAAGTTTATAGTGGGTGGTTTACCTACCTGTAAATGTTTTACGGTTCAAACTAAATTGTTTGAACTCAGGCATTGTGAATTAACATTTGCACTTATTATAAAGGCTTGTATCAGGGAATTTCATAGTTATTAACAAAATCTTATAAGACAATGAGTCACAAAGTAGAACTTTATTGATTTGTAAAAATAAATGTTAATGCAGCACCCATCAGAATAAACAAATCCACCATCTGTGCTGGGAAAATTAATCCAACAAAGTAAAAACATGATGTTATCAGCCTTGCATTATACTAGTCAACATGTCCACTTGTAGTTGAACCTTGGGAACAGCATAGAAAAGTGCACATATAGTTTATACACTTGATTGTGTATATTTAGTATGTACTCTATGTATGTGGAATGCTACCACATAACAAACCAGGCATCAGTTTAGGGAGATAAAAGTATTGGCAATACATATGTCCCAAAGTGGTTGAATTTGAAAGTTGACCAACTCACCACTGGTGTGATTTAAAGTCTGAATTCCTGTTGGGTTTAGGCCAAAGTTTAACCAAGACTAAAAACCAGTCATCGAACTTTTTGGTTTATGTCACTATTAGTTTTGCATTGGTAGTGTTAGCATCCGCACAACGGTGTGTTTTCCCTCTTCTGAAGTGATTTACTGTGTTTTTCCTTCCAGGATGTTCGTCTGTATAATGAGGAGGCGGAGCTAGAAAGCAGGGACCCTGAACAGGACTACTTACAGTACAAAGAATCATGTGAGAGTCTGGGCAAACTTATGAGTGAGATCCAGAAGCTCAAAGCCGGTGGCGCTAAGGAGGGGGTAAGAATCATGATATACACGTCCAAGCATCTGTCATTACAGGACTTGACTTTCACCCATGATGTGTTTATGTCTAACACTAGATGACAACACTTATGGCTCATTTGATCCTGTTTTAATAATCACTGTATTGATTATGCACCTTCACCATAATAGTAATAAGAGGTATTTTACACATCATCAACATTCAAAATAATTTTTGGACTGTCCTTTTACCCCCTTTAGTTGTTGTTTCACTCTGAAAACCATATGCTGTGTTTTGTGTTGGTCATGATACCACATTTATTTCAATATTTCCAGAATATCTATAAGCAAGTAGAAAACAATGCACATGTCAGCAGAAAATGGTATAAAACAGTAACTCCATCCAGCAGGAAATAGTCCATAAGAATAGCTGCTAAATATACCCACCCACTAATCTTCCCAAATTCAGATGGGAAGTTCAGAGCTAAAACTGCAGGCCTTTGCAATTTTATTGTGTCCTCTCAGTGTGCAGAGCTCGAGCAGAAACGCATGCAGAGCTGCATCCACTTCATGAATCTGAAAAGGCTGAATCGTCTGGCTCATATGCAGCTAAAGAAAGGCAGAGACGACACGCACGAGGTAACATCCACACACCTACACTCCCTGTTTCTTTTAAAGATGGTAAAATAAACCACTTGGTTTACACTGCTTCTAGTATAAATGCTGTTTCAGGTTCAGTCAGTGCTGATCATTTAATTATTGTTGAGCACCGAGTCAACTGTCATCTTATAAAGCTTAAACATCCCTGGATTTTTAGTTTGTAGCATGTTACTTTGTTAAAGCTATTATGAAAACATACATTTGAATTGTGGCATCTGGTTAAGTTTTAATTTGATGCTTTTATAGGAGCATCTCACCACAAGCTTTATTTTCTATTTTCAGGCAAAACAGAAGGTGGACGTGTTGCATCTCCAGCTCCAGAACCTCCTGTATGAAGTTATGCATCTTCAGAAGGAGATCAGCAAGTGTTTAGAGTTCAAGTAAGTAAGAGGAGAATCTTAAATTTACCATTCATGATTTGAAATCCCATTCTGAAAATTCAATAGCAATTTCATTGGTTGTCTTACTGGCTTACTTGGATTAAAGCTTGAAATTACATTTTTTGTGGAGATTTTCAGACATATTTTGACAGTGGTAACAAATTAGTCTTTCCAAATCTCAGGTCTAAACATGAGGAGATTGATTTGGTGAGTGAAGAGGAGTTTTACCAGGAGGCCCCACCCGAGATCTCCAGGCCTAATCTCACAAAGACTGACCCTCACCAGCTCACACTGGCACGACTTGACTGGGAGCTGGAACAGAGGAAAAGGTGCAAAAAGACTTTAAACTGCTACTTTCACTCAAAATTGTGATTTTATAGCCTTTATTAACTAGACTTATTCACAGAATGATTTGTGGGCATGAAAAGCAAATGTTGAACGTTTGTATTTGGATGCAGATTAGCAGAGAAATACAAAGAGTCCCAGGCAACAAAGGAGAAGATTCAGAAGAGCATCGAGGTCAAGAAGGAGCACCTGAGAAGCTTGCAGCCTGGACTCCATGCAATCATGCAGGTAAAGACGAAAGATTTGTCTTTTGAATTCAAGAAGAATGTCTTTATTGGTTTAGTGTTCAGTCTCAACTTACAGGGATTTGCCTCATTCTGCAGTGAGCCAAATTTTCGCCATAAAATGAACCCTCCACCCTGTGGTGTTTTTTTTTTTTTAGGCATCTCTCCCAGTGCAGGAGTACCTGTCCATGCCGTTTGAACAGATTCAGAAGCAGACAGAGATCGCCCGCCACCTGCCTCCTCCTCTCTATGTGCTGTTTGTTCAAGCAAATGCATACGGCCAGGCCTGCGGTGAGCAGTCATGACAGGGTTTACTCTGCGTCAAAGTGAAGAAGAAAAAAAAACTTTGTAAGTAAAGATCAGATGTTTTGTCTATAAGTGGATTTTTTGTTGTTGTCTCTGTTTCAGACAAGAATCTTAATGTGTCGATTAGTGGTGATGTGGATGAGGCCAAGGCCCTGTCCAAACCTCCAGAAGATTCCCAGGGTACAGAGAGTGCTTTTATGTACATCATCACACACAGTCCGAGTACAGGAATGAGATGCCAAGCTTTGTTTCCTCATCTGTTTTTCTGTTTTCTGTTAATCTAGATGATGAGAGTGATTCCGATGCAGAGGAAGAACAAGAGAAAACGGTGAGCCAAAGGCCTGGCTTTTTATTTTGCCCTAACACACACACTCATACGGGTTAGCGAGTTCAGTTGTTTCTTAATATATCCGTCTGCACCGGACACATGAACTGCCCCTGAAGTTGTGCTATTGTGGTGTGATGAGTTGGGGAGCAGCAGAAATCGATCGATTGCTGCATCCGGACTGCCGGTGGGGGATTCTGGGAAATGTACACCAAGAATGGTGAGGTGACTGCAACCTGAGTCCATCAGGGAAATGCTCATTCAGCAGCAAACCAGTGCTCACTTGTCCTGTCCGGATGGCCGGCTGTCAGAATGTGTCTGCAGGTTTGAACTGGTTGTGTATTCCACTGTTCATTTGGAGTTTATAAAAAAAGCCAGTGTTTTACAATTTAATTTTGGTATGGTAAAATACCCTGAAAATGATAAGATATTATCATCATCATTATTATCATACCACTATATTATTATATCAACATTGTTTTTATCTAGAGCTAAATAACACCTCTGCTTTCCCAAATACTTTCAATTTAGAATCTAAAGATCCAGTTTTTAGAATCTACAAACAACGCCATACACACAAAGATTCTTTTAGATTCTTTATTATGCATTCTCCTCCTCAAGCAAATTTAAATGTTCCTCTCCTGTGTTTTACATGCTGCAGTTGCTTTGTCCATTTGTCTTTTGATCTGACTGCTTTTTGTCGTTTGACAGAAGAGGAGAAGGCCGACTACCGGTGGCCAGCTGGATGACAAAAGGCGAGAGATGCTGAAAAAGCACCCTCTGTCCCTTAGCTTGGACCTTGAATGCAAAGGTATCTCCTTCTCAGTGCCTTTTGTAGGAGTCAGCATGAGTTGCGTTTTCAGCAAACGGAAAGATGTACCGTCTTTACACCGCGTTCGCCCAAATATTTACAATTCTATTGTGTTCCCTGCCTTGTGACTGTATTGTGCTGCGATGTGTAGTAACCCGACACCTGTCAAATGGTGTGGGAAAAGAAAACCTGACCCACTCAGCTGTGACATGACACCGCTTGACCCTCGTGTTCCCTCTGCTGGCAACAAAAGGAACATGGTGACAGGTTATGAGGAGATCTGCATTGCAGGTGTAACTCTACCCAAAAGTGGAAGCAGGGAGGGCAGGGAGGGAGGTGGAAATGATGCTTGCTGTATCGTAGGTCTGCAGCACCTACAATATCTTGTAAGCATTTTCTCTCATCACCACTCTCTGACGTCTTTTGAATGTAGCCCCCTCCCTCCTCCCTGCTATCCACAGTGCTGCTGCTGCTGCATTCTGCCAGTGCAGTAAAAGCCAAAAGTGTGCAGCGATTGTGAGTGGCAGCGTGTCACAGGGGGCACTGCAACGGTCAGAGGTGGCCATCGGTGTAATGGGCACTCCCAGCATGCTGCAGGCTGCCACTCGGATCACACGCTCCTATGGCTCTCTAGTGCACTGCTGCGAGAGCTAAACCCATGAGGGGGGGGGGGATTGCTGGCAGGATTAGCAGAAAGAGGGCACAGAGAGCGTTAAGATAGCCGTGGATTAGCTGATGAGCAGCGTTTTCCTCCTTGTCTCCACAGATGGCAGCATTCTCCATCTCTTTTTCTACTACTTGATGAATCTGAACATCATGACGGTCAAGACCAAAGTCTCTACCTCAACCGACCTCAGTACTGCCATCAGTTCAGGGTGGGTGCATTAGCGCAAGCTTTTGGTTCTGATGTGCAGATAGTGTCCTTTAAGAGCATCAGATGCATAATCATGCTTTTTTTTTTTAAATCAGGGATCTTCTGAAATCAGACACTCTGCTTAGCTGTCTCTATACCAACGACCATGGGAGAGAAACTCCCAATCCTTCGAATCGCTACCAGTTTGACAAAGTCGGGTGAGAATTTAAGGTGTTCAGAGTGAATAACAGAGGTGTTTACGCCACTGAATCTTTTTACATTGTGGCACGATTAACCCATAACTTCCCACATAGGATCGTTTCCTTTTCCGACTACGTGGATGAGCTGGGCTATCCCTACATGTGGGTTCAGCATCTCGGAGGACTTCATTTTCCCAGCGAGTCGTCAGAGGTTGGTGGCGCAGTCGAGCATCATCACAGGAGATCCCAGCTTGTACGCGTTCCGGTTGTAAAGCGTGGGTTTGTTTCCTAGGGTGTGCTGGTGGGCAGTTCTCTGAGCGCCAGCCACATGGAGAACACCATGAAGCTGCTGAGAGGGCGGGTCCAGTCCCGCTTGGCTCTCCACAAACAGTTCGCCTCCATAGGTGCGTAATTCAACAACTTTGTCGCGTTAATCAGTCCTAATTGAACATTTAGACTCAGAATATTTGTTTTCCTGCCCTCAGAGCACAGCATCATCCCAGTTACCAGTGACTGTCAGCACCTCTTCCCTGCCAAGATCATCTCCCGTTTAGCACGCTGGACCGCCATCAGTCACCAGGAGTACACGGTAGATGCAGCAGAGAAGCAATTTTCTAAGCAGCACTCATCAGTATAAGTCAAATAAAGTGGCATAACTAATTCCGAGAGTTTTCCTCCTCAAGGATTTGCTGTACACACGTCATGTCACTGACGCCGGGCTGGCCAAGGACACTGATCTGTACTTTATGGCAGTGGTTGAGAGGGGGACAGGTAAATCCGATCCTTTACAACATGTCGGGTGCTGTTTGGTGAGTTTGTTTGTTTTGATGACCAAAATCTACGTTTGGCTCTCAGCTCGTCTCACTGCTGCAGTGGTGCTGAATCCCCGGTACCCGGAGATCGCCCCCCTGTTCTCGCTCTCCCTCAGCTGGAAGGGAGACAGCAGCGGACGCACCGATAACAACCTCAGGGTATGAAAGTGTGCTAATGGTTGTTGCTTTTGTTTCATTGTTTTTTTCATGCTTTAATTTAGCATGCACTGTCTCTAGGCTATTGAGAGTGAGGTGAACGTGTTCAAAAGCGAACTGCAAGGGCCACGTCCAGGACACCAGCTGCTGACCAATCAGCTGCAGCGCCTGTGCGTGTGCCTGGATGTGTATCTGGAGACAGAGGTACAGGACGACAGTGTGGAAGGACCTCGCGAGTTCCCACGAGAGAAAATGTGCCTGCGCACTGTCAGGTACGCCGTTAACCACAAAATGAGCACATTTATCATACACCGGCATAATAGTCCCACTGCATAACAGGCCTTCTCTCTTTTAATTTAGGGGTCCAAATCGCCTGAAGCCATTCAAGTACAACCATCCTCAGGGCTTCTTCAGTCACCGTTAAAGCTGGATGTGTCATTATCCCTTCGTACTTTAAATTAGCCATTTTTAAACATACTTTTGTGACTCTTTAACAGGCAAAGTGTCTTTTCAAACAATTTTTGGAGAATAAAGATGTGAATTTTCTTCAGTAATTGTGTCTTGATCTTTTTGCTGCATGCAAACTTTAGCTTTTTCTGTTTGCTCCTGTTATGTCCTCTTTACCCCGATCTCTGAATGTGACACTCTATTTATAGGTGTTGTCAGGGCTAGTTGATTATTATGCTACGGGGGTTCTGAGCAGGAATAAGCTGAGTCATTTCTACAGAGAGTGGTGGGCAGTATTTTGCAGGCTGTGAGCAGTTAGCCTTTGACCTCTCCGGAACTCCCAGTTAAAGCACATTTATGTATATTATATGCTTTTTTACTTATAATCATTGAACAGTGTGTCCTTAGGAGTCAGTCTGTCTTTGAACTATCAAGTATTCATTCCTGAAAACTAACTCTCTGGGGAGGTTTCCTGATGCTGCTGTACTAAGGATTGAGCACTGTTTGGAAGTCATTTTAGATGCTCCAAAGCGAAAAACGGGATTTTGGACACTGGAGAAGCTACATGACAAAATGGCCCCTGAAAAGAGGGGGGGAAACTGCCCCAAATGACAAAAAGACAGCAGCTTCAAATTAGCTTTTGAATTAGCAGCCTGTAACCGAGTTGCTGATCCCGGTTAAGCTGGATGCTGTACTAATTTTCCTGGATCTCTGAGTACAAATACCAGAAACCTTCTTTATATTGCAATTCACAAGGTCTCAGGTGAGGTCGGGTTCTCCTTTTAGTGTGGTTTGTTGGCTTTAGGAAATGCAGCTGGTGTTTGGAGGTGATCTTGCGTGGTCATGAGCGCTAAGAGTGTGTCTGAGGTAATATAGGCTGTAGGATGTGGTCGAGGAAAGGGTTAAAGGGACAATACTGATGGGAGTGGGGCTTCAGTGCCTTCAATGCTGGTCTATTTTTAGCATGTATCAAGCATGCAAATAACCATGGTCTTGTGGGAGAGGCTTATGAAAAAAGTAGGGATGAAGAACTGGGGGCGGGGAAGGCAGTATTGTCAATCTGATGTATATTAAAGTGTTTGGTATCTGTTTGACTTTAGGTTGGTCTGCTTTGATGCAGCTTTGTCACAAAAACGTCCCTGTAATGCAGTGAGTTTGAACTTTAATGATGTCATGGCAATAAAAACTCAGCCAAATGTCAGCCAAAATGTGTGTCCAGTGTTTGCATATAACGAAAGGTCAAACATACATCCAGGCACGGCTGCAAAGATCTTTCATTTTCATGCTGACTAAAGAATATGTCTTAAGACTCTTTCAGGATTTAGATTTTGAAAAATGGAACAATTGCACCCATTTTCTATAGCAATTTAAAGCTCTGTGGAGTCATTAAAATTACGTTCTCTGTTTCCAAGGATTCAAGAATCTGGAATCCATTAACTGTTTGGATTTATTACTTTTGTTCCCACCTATTAAAAACATGCTTCTCTGAAAGAAAGCAAAAATCCCTGAAAGTCGCAATTAATTTGGCACATCTGTGAGTCATGACTGAAAATAACAGGGAGCATTAATAGTTCTCATACAGGAAGATGATAGTGATAATTTTGAGAAGTGAGGCAAATTCAGTACAAATTCTGCAAGCACTTGTTGAAGCCTCAGATCCCTGCATGAATGTGATTTGTTGGATGTAAGAAAGGGAGGTGGTGGCTGCTGAGCCTTGGTGGTGGGCACAGCTCCCTCTCTCCTTAACCGCAATGCAGTGCAGTAACTCGCAGCATTTACCTTTTGGCCCTCACACCTTCCATGAGCATCACTGATGCTTTCTAATTCACTCTAAAGGTTTTGGTCCCACAGATTTTTGCCGTGTAAACACTTTAGGAACATGACACAAAGCCTCTTTGAGTTTTCAATTTTTATTTACTGTTTCATGTTGCATAATCTCAGCAGTTTTTACATAGCACAGTCATCTTTGTCCTAGCATTGCAGACTGGAAGAGTGAGACACCACAGTTCACCTGTCAGGAGAAGCTGGATTAAGGTGCACAATAAGCAAAATTCAAGTCTTTCTTACTACCGTATCTGCAAATATAACATAGACATATCTTTTCCTTGAATATATATGTATATATATATATTTTTTTGTATTCATTATTTGTTACAATCTTCAGCGTGATATTGTTTTGACATCTCTACCCATGAAGGCTTATGTGGGCACAGCGGAACCCTACTGCCCTCATCAGGATTCCGTTTAAATGCACTTGTTATTCATTGAGGGCAGTTGTCACATTCAGATAAAGTGTTTAAAGCATTCTGCATTCATTACAGTCATACATGAAAAGCTTTGGGGATAGGTAATGGCCATACACAGGGAGCAGGGGATTATTTGCTACAGAAATCAATATTGCTTACATACTGTTGCCTGCTTTGTTCTGGGCATTAAAGCGCCCGTCTTAACAGCTGGATACGTCCAGCTCCTTTTTCCTGCTCTCCGTCTGTCTCAAGCATTTGCCTCCCTCCCTCACAGTTCTTTGGCATCTCCTCCTCCACTGCTCTGGTGCTTGAACACCGCGTTTAAGTTTTACTTCTTGGCCTTCTCCTCCTTGCTGTCCTTGGATTCAGTGACAGCGGATTTCTCAGCTTTCTCCATTTTTGCTCCCTCTTTTGCGTCTTTACTCTCTTCTTTACTTGTCTCCTTTTTGTCCTCTGGCTTCTTTTCCTCTTTCTTGCTCTCTGTCTTCTCGGGCTCTACCTTGGGCACAGGCTTTTCTTCTGGCTTCTTGTCTTCCTTCTTGCTCTCTGCTTTCTCAGGAGCTGCTTTGGGAGCGGCCTTTGCTTCGGCCTCGGCCTTCTCTGATGGTGGAGCAGACGCCTTCTGCTCTTTAGCTGGGGGAGCACTCTCTTTAGGCTCAGGTTTGGAGGTAGGTTTGTCCTCGGAGGGCTTGCTGGGAGTTTCAGGTTTGGAAGCTTCCTCCTTTTTTGGTGCTTCATCCACCTTACTCTCTTTCTTTGGGTCAGGCTTGTCTGTCTTCTCTGGCTCTTTGTCTTTGGGCTCCTGTTTCTTCTCTTCCTTTACAGGCTGTTCTTTCTCCTTCTTTTCCTCCTTGACAGGCTGAGGTTTCTCCTCCTTTTTCTCCTCTTTGTGGGTGTCTTTGGCATCAACAGGCGTGGCCTTCTCTTTCTCTGGAGACTTTTGCTCAGGGGTCTTGGGGGGAGGAGATTTAGATTCGGGGGATTTACTGGGTGGGGACTTTGACTCCGGTGATTTGGACTCATCTCCTGCAGGAGATTTGACTTCAGGGGTCTTAGCAGGAGACTTGGGCATTGGGGATTTAGCTGCTGGTGATTTGGATTCTGGAGACTTTTGTGGAGATTTGGGTTCTGGTGACTTAACAGCGGGAGATTTGGACTGAGGGGACTCACCTTTTTCTTCTTCACCATCTTCTCCTTTTTCCTGTTCCTCCTCCTTTTCTTCCTCAGCTTTTTCTCCCTCCTCCTCATCTTCTTCCTCCTTTTCTTCCTCTCCCTCTTCTTCTTGTTTCTCCTCTTCATCTTCACCCTCCTCCTCTTTGGCGTCATCACCCTCCTCTTCTTCCTCTCCTGCTTCTTCTTTTTTGTCCTCTTCTTCCTCCTCATCTGCCTCCTCTGTGACTTCGGTCACCTGTGTCTCGTCGGTCTGTTCCTCCACAATGACTGTATCTGAGATCTCCTCAGCTTTCACCTTAATGTGGGTGGAGATTCTGCTCTCCATGTAGGAGTAGGAAGTGCCACCAGACACGAAGCGATTCTCCTCACCCTCCAGTAACTTCCTGTTTCAGACATGCACACAATGCACAGTTTAGGAATGGTAGACAGGACACGATCATCAATTTAAATTGTTTTTGGCTAACCTGTAAGCAGCGATCTCAATGTCAAGGGCCATCTTTACATTCAGCAGGTCCTGGTAGTCCCTCAGCTGTCCGGCCATCTCCCATTTGGTGGTTTTCAGCTCGTTATCAAGTTGGTTGATGGTCTCCTGTAATATGAAAACACAACTTTGCACATCAGATAGCATGCTGAGGGTTTAGGAGGATATGCGGTAATGAGTGTGCATCTCTGAATTTTTGCATGTCTCTGGTGATGTCCTGCCTGTAGTGAGCTGAGGTCATCTTGATGTCTGTCTTCACTCTCCATTCGCTGTCTCTCCAGTGAATCCTTGGTTCCCCGAAGAGTCTCCAGTTCAATTGTGCGGCTCTGGAGCTGACGGCGGTACTCTCCAATCTCTTCCTGGGTCCCGCGGATGGCATCCTGGTTAGACTTTGCTGCATCAGACAGGCGCTCCATGCGCACTGCAGAAAAAGACAAGAAAAGCCCCTTTAAGATTCAGAAATCACTTCTAATGTTGGATCTGTTGCAGTACCACACAACTTTCGGAGCTATCACACGCAGAGCAAAGCAAATGCAAAGACAATTCAAGGATCCATGGACACAGATTAGACTTTTTTCAATATTAGGGATTTTGACCACTCTTGTCTTAAAAAGCAGACAGTCCCACTAGGAGTCTGAGTAACCTTGACTGTCCATCTGTCAGTCAGTCTGACTCAGCTTCTTCTCTCTTCCAATCCTGAATGAGCCGCTGCTGCAGTCAGCTAGATACTGAGAAGGTCATTCAGTTTGCTCCCTTCTCATCCTGCATCCGATTAGTATGTAAAGGCACTGCAAAATTTGGTGCGCAGACCATTAATTCCTTCAATGGGCTTTTAAAGTATAGCACACACCACACCTTTTTAGCCCCCGAAGTTGTCTGTCATGCATTTGTATTGCTCCATAAAGGTCAGAGGCACTTCTGCATCTCATTCTGACTGGAGCATTAGGCTGATGTATTTGTTATTTGTCTTTTTTCAGTGAGACCATATTTTCTATAAGCAGAAAAAGAAACATCATCTTTGACTGTGTGGCTACTTTTACAGTATGACCATTCTGTGCACCACGCAGTGTCCTTGAAAAGAGCTGTTCTGTGTATGCTGGCTCAAAGTTAAATCCACTAACATAACAGCGGAATGCACACAAACAGGGGCGCAAAGACACACACACACCACTGTCACCCCCTGCCTAAGTGCTAATTAGTCTTATTACCCAAGCTGTCTGCCATCACACAATCCCTGCAGTGCTTCAGTTCGAACTAATAAATACAAATTGACCAGTTTGTGGCAGAAAAGAGAAGTGTCAGCATCTAAACTGTAAGGGCATAGGATGAGAATAAGATATATAGGGAATTCTATCTGTCTGAGTTTAAAGGTAAAACTTCTTCTGAGTCTCTTTTGAGTGTGTTTTCAAATTGATCTAAACAATCTCAGATTTTTTTTTACTGTATCCCAAAGATCTGGCAGTCTTTGGGTGGTATAATTAAAATACTATCATGTTTAATTACTTGCAGAAATGATGGTGCCAACCCGTCGTAAAGGGCGTTAGACTTCAGCACCTTGGACAGTGAACCAGTGTGACGAGTGCGCAACCCAACTCCTCGTCCCAAACTCACCTTTAAACCATTCCTCCGCGTGCGTTGCGCTCTTTGACGCGTGGCTGTCCAGCTGAGAGCGGATCTCTCGCAGCGCGCTGGTGACGTCCGCCTTGAGCATGTCTCTCATGTCGAAGCTCACCTGTGCGCCCTGAATCTGCACCAGGAGCTCGGACACCTCTTCCTCGTGGTTCTTCTTGAGGAAAGCGGCCTCCTCCTCCAGGGCGCTGAGCTTCTTGTCCAGCTCCATCCGCGCCAGCCGGCACTCCTCGGCGTACTTTTTCATGGCTCGGGTCGCCGCCTCCAGCTCCTCCCGGTTCCGCGCCTCGTCCTCCATCCGGACGCGCAGGTGCTGGATGTCTTCCTCCAGGTGTTCGTGCTCGAGAGCCGCGCGGGTCTTCTCCCCGGTCAGCTGCTGCAGGAGACCCCTCAGGTCGTTCAGTTCGCGCTCGTAGTGCTCCCCCACGGAGCTGCGGCCGGCCTGGCTCTGGCGCAGCGCCGCGGCTTCCGCCTCCAGGTTGCGGTTGTGCATCTCCAGGTTGCGCACCTTGTCGATGTAGCCGGCGAAGCGGTCGTTGAGAGCCTGCAGGATCTCCTTCTCGCTCCTCCGCGTCATGTCGCCGCCGAAGGTCTCCAGGCCGTCCAGGGAGGACGGCTGGCTGTAGGCGAGGCGGCGGCGCTGGGAGTGGAAGCCGCTGGAGGACACCGACGCCGGCCGAGCCTTGCGGTACGAGCCCGGGCCCATGAAGTGGTGGTCCACTGTGAAACTCATGCTGGCTGTGCCGGAGGGAGAAGTGACTGCAGCAGAAGGGGAAGCGCCGGCTTTATATAGGAGGGAGAGATAGCTCACGAGTCAGCACACACTCTCTTTAAAGACACATCTTTTCCTCAGAAAACTCCTGCGTGCGGAGGGAAAGCTGAATTGTGTTTTAACTTAAGGTGTTTCGGAGGTGGCTTGATTTACTGACACAACTAATCCAGTATTGATTGTACATAGCTTTATATACATTTTGCATCTCATGCATCACCTGTTTAACACATTAAAAAAATACCCGGGATTCCATAAACCCAGAATGGTTTGGACATCAGTTTTGGACTATTTGCTTACTCTCTTTATATGAAAATGTCCAATGAGTTATTTTCCACTGTTATAAAAATGTGTTGATGTATTTTTGAGAGTTTGGTGGATTCAGTCATTGTAAACTGATTATGTGGGTGTTCAGAGTTCTGCTGATGCTTTCTGTAGCTTCGCTGCTGCAGTGTGAGTTTGCAGATCATCCCTCCTGGGGCTCACCTCAATTGCTGGGCCACTGACAACTCCCTTTCCTTCTACAAACACGAAGAGGCTCAAAGTTTTACATTTTCTCTTTAAAATGAAAAAAAAATAGCTACATTCTCTTTGATTTTTTTTCCATTTAGCCTTTTTCAGATTGCTGAGGTATAATCCATTTGCAGATGTTCATATGTTATTTCAGGTCAGGCATATCAGACACACCACAATGATGTCAAACCCAACTACTGCTGCACTACTAAGAGCAGGTTTACAGAATATACACATGGAGATGTCACTTGCGCTACAATGATACAGCACAAACACAAAATCTAAGCTATCTCTGCTGATGTAAAGGGATGTCTCCTCTGAAAAGAGAGCCTGGTCTGAAGAGCATGTACAGCACCTATTGATTACTCAGACTCAGGGTGACTGAGTTTACGCTGCATACCTTAACAGAGTTGGAAAATGGTCTATTCACGGTTCTCTTGAGATGTATGGTAAAGAATAGACTAATCAGCGCATGGTTATTTCTCTTCATCAGCCATTCTTCACATCTGTCGGTGATGTGTTTTTCTTTGCAGTGACACCCATGTGACCGTGGGACATCTAAGCCCAGAGTGTTTCCAATAAGATTGGAGTTTTGTATGATGAAATTCCTTTAAAAAATCTCACAGATAGAAACTAATACAGTCTGATCATTTTTTCTGCAAATACACAGACAGTTCTTGTGTGATATGCACAACGTCACATCTTTTGAGATCTGAGGGGCATGCAAGATATAAATAACATGCACATTTTCTAATTCTAGGAAGAGTAATGAATAAAGATAAAAAAAAGAGTGTAAACAGATTGTGCTGTGTTTGATGATAATAGGTTTTTTATTCAAGGCTCTTTCATAGTTTTTAAGATTTTATCTTAATAAATAAAGATGAATATCAGGTGAATATAATTTTTTAATTAAAAAACAGCCCTATTTGGAATACTTGGACATGGTAAGAAATTAAAATACTAACACAACACTGAATACAGCAACACTTTATTAAAATAATTATTGTGAACGTCGTCTGTTCTAATGCACTTTTTGTGGTTGACATAATCATAGTTAAATATTTGATAAAACTGAAAATAAGAGGTTTTAGTGTAAGGATATTCTTTTTAAACTTTGTTTCTGAAAGAAAGGTAAAATACCTGCAAAAAACCCACTTCTTACATTGAAATTGTCACAGAAACTCAGTCACAGGATAAAGATCTTTTGTGTGCATGCGCCCCTTTGCAGAGGCAGGTGCTGAAGGTGCATGCTATGGATCTGTGGCTGTCAGGAACTTCCCCTTTTTCCATCAGGATATATTTAGACCTTTCAGTGATTTGAGATCCTGAAAGAAAAAGAGGAGCATGGAAGTCAACAGTGAACATTGCAAATATTACAGAGCAGGCTGATTCTGTAATGGAGGGATGACAACAGACAGACAGGGATAAAAGAGGGCTAAACCTAGATGAGAAATGTAGAAGTCACCTTGAAAGGGGCATCTAGAAAAATGGCTGTCCTGGCAATAACAGGGATGACTCAGCTGTAATACTATTAAGCCATGGGAACGTGTATATTGCTACCACACTTGTGTGTGTAGGTGTGTGTGTGGAAGGGCGTTTCCATATGTATGCATGGTACTTTGGTCGCATGCCACGGTGGTGGGATATTCTCAAGGGAGACATTCATGATGATTAATCCATCTTGGTACTTTATGCAGTACGATTAACTTTATGTGATTCCTGAAGGTTATTTGCTACCGGTAAATAGTGGCTCAGAACAGTTTAAATGATGTTAGGAATCGACTGAGTGAAATTTCTAGAAGAACACCTAAATTTGTACCATCTACAGCGCCATCTGCCGGCCACTCTGCATGACGGCCGTGTAGTTGATGGGTCTGTCCATAGGGGGCAGCAGAGCCCCACTGCTACTCACCCGCCGATGTTTACTTCCTGTGTTGTCCACCTTTGAGAAACGAGGGAAAGTCAAACAAGTGTCGCTTTTTTATCTCACAAAGTAGAGATGATATGGCTGAGAAAATGTTCCTTCCGGTATCATTGTTAGATAGATGGACACAAGAGAACGATGAGCTGACAGTAAAATGTAAGGTAAGTGACATTAATAAACGAGCTGACAGTAAAATGTAAGGTAAGTGACGTTATCCTGCAGGCTCTTCATCTGTCTATACTTCAACTGCATTTATTACTCAGAGTAGAGATACAGATAGAAATGACTGTATTTACTTAAACAGTGTGATCTGAGTTAACAACGCCACCCAGAAACTCTGTTTAAACATGACTTGAGTATATAGTTCAATAAAACACTAAAATCACTTCTGAACCTACAAGAGGTCTAACTGTGAAAACGATGCCATTTATGTTTCACTCTGTTCATGATGTTTGTTTGTTTCAATTCATTTTAGCAAGAAAGACAAAATGCTCTGTGCCCAGACCAAAACCACACCGGTTTGAGATGGTGTTCCTCTGAGTTTCACAAACTTGCAAGGAAAATACAAGGTAGGTGCACCATTTTAATACAAATCATTTATTTGTTAGGACTGACAGACCCTTGAATACTATAATTTACTTTCTGCCTTATCCCACCTCCCTCCCGCTCTCCTCTGCAGGCACCCCTCCACATGCAGATTATGCCCAGCTGGAGCTTTCGGTTGTGTATAATGTCTGCATGTGCTTTGTTTCTCAGTCTCAGTTCACAGAGGCAGAATTACTCCTCAAACAAGCTATAGAGAGAGGTGAGCCACTATCTGAAATCATGGCACAGTTATAGATATAGACAATAAAGAAACCAGTACAATAATTTTATTCTTATTTAGATTGATTTTTCAGCCCTTTTTACTTTTGTTCTGTCTAGTTCAACAGATGACAGAAGGTGACAGTCGTATGTCAGTCCCTGTACAGCTTTGGAGATCAGCTCTCAAATATGTGGAAAACACAGCATTGTATCCGTTTGTACTGCGCCTCCTCTGTGTACAGTGGGCAATATGGCTTGCCAACTGCCAGTTTAAAACTATGAAGGAGTTTCAGGTAATGTTAAGCTTTTTGGGTTCCGACCTCACTTTGTGTGTGTAAAAAACCTGCTTCTGACAGTTCCTCAGTCCAGCTTAGAATGGTGAGATGGCTGTTACCCTCTGCTGTGACCACAACATTGTCTTTTATACCATTAAATGATGGGTCTGTTAGATACAGTTTAGCTTTAATGTGTTCTAAACTCAGTTTAACTTGTGAAAGGCTGTGAGCAAGTCCTCAAAATGACTGTGTGCTTTCTGTTATGCAGAAGGAGATTTCTTCTTTGTTAGAGACACTAAATCAGGAAAAGGAATCACTGAATCAGGAAAAGGAAAAGTCCTCTAACGTTCCAAAACTAGTAATGGATCCTAGAAGACTTGTTGAATTATTGCAGATCTCCACTGCCATTGCTGAAGGTGAGTGAGATTCTCTCATAGCATCATAAAAGTTATCTTCCCGAAAGTTATCAGACTTACTATCTGGATTTCTGGTAAGGGGTTATGTAATATAGACAGATGATATGGGTACTTTTTGTCTTGCTGTAAAATGATCTCGTATTGGCTCGAAAATAGTACTCAGGAAAGGAAATTTATCTAAAGTCAGACATATGTGCTGGGGTATTTGAGAGGAGAAGCAAGTACAAGTTCAGACTAAATGTCCAGTCAAATAGTCAAACTCTTTACTTCATGCTATCTTTACCTAAACCTTTTGCCTTCACTTTGAGGTGCTGTAATACGTGTGAAGTTAGAAGAGTAGTGAGGAGAGAGCACCGGTGCCAATTGTCCAGGTCTTTAATGAGATGCTCGCCCTCTCGGCAGACTGCAGTGGGTCAAGCAGCGGTCCAGTTATGTCCTTCAGGTGGCTCAGTACCAGTCTTTCAAAGCCTGTTATGACCACAGGCGTCAGGACGACTGGCCGGTATTCATTTAATCCAGGGATGGAGGTTTTTTGGGAACTGGGATGATGGTGGAGCGTTTCCAATTCAAGACCAGCTGTCAGGACCTGGAGCTGTCTTAAATAGAGTCTCTATGTTGGGACTGCACATCTTCTCCAGTACTGTGCCATTATCAGTGCAACGGGAGTTTAAGTAAATACAAATACCTCCACTTTTTGATTTTCTTAAGAGTTCTGAAACTCGGTCCGCCCAGATGAGTTGGAAGCAGGACAGAAGGTTTCTGTGAACCACAGGACAGCAGATCTGTTAAAGTCTAAGTTTGTTTGATAGAGAAGCAGCAGCTTTTGCATCACTCAAATGTAGATCTGACTTTAAATGTGACTTTAAAACATCCCCAACACGTGTTTGTCTTTATCAAAAGTGATTTTGAGGTATAATCCCACTGTTTGCTGTTTTCTGTTTGATTAAGGTGCAGAAAAGCTGAATGAGGGTCAAGGTTCAGAGGTGCTCCCTGTCCTCCGGGAAGCCTCTGACATGCCAGCCCCCCGAGCTCTGATATCATACACACACCTCCTCTCAGGCTCCTGCCTCGCCCATATGGTACACACTGGCATTATTTATACAACAAAGAAGCAGCAGACAGGGCTTCATTTGTATGCAGTAGGTAACAATGCGTTTGGATGTGTCTCCAGAACCGCCCTCAGATGGCATTGCAGTGTTACAGACAGGCACTGGAGACAGACTCCAGATGTGTGTGTGCTCTGTATCAGAGCACACTGGTCTACAGGCAGCTGGGAAACACACAGGCTGAGATACAGGCCCTCCGTATACTGCATTCTGTGAGTAGCAGCGAAGAGAGTACTTTTGCAGAGACAAAGGCTTAAAATTTCTGTTAATCTATCGATTTATATAATCGATGTCAATAGATCATTTGTCTTTTAAAATGATAGTTTTTGTTTATGTGTTTTTTTTCTGCTGAATTGCTCTCATCTCATACTCAGTTTTGGCCATGAAACTGAAACATGAAACCTTTGTTTGTCCCACAGACATTGTTGTTACCCTCTACTGCAGAGCCATCTGTGACTGGTATCCATCTCTCTCCATCCTTACTCCTGCGCAGCCAATCACTGAGCAGCCTGCTCTCAGTCCCGTCTGCCCTCAGTGTCCTTCACAGTCTGGCCCTGAAGTGTGTGCTCTATGGCAGGTGTGAGGTGTAGCATAGACTGTGAGCTTCTCTGTTTAGCTCTTCCATTCTCACCTCTGTTAAAACCTTCAACCAAAGCTGAAAAATGACTCCAAAATGTTTCTGCAGAGTGTCAGAGGGTGTCCAACATTATCTGGACCTGCTGGCTGCTCTTCACTCAGAAGACCAACAAGGAGTAAGATTGAAAGCCGAGACGGACAACATCTAGTCATCATCTCTAATGTTTTAACTCTCAGACCGAATGTTGTCTATGTTAAACATCTTGCATCTCTTGAATGCTCTCTAAGGTATACGCTGACGTTTCCACCCTCCCAAAATTACCCAAGCTCTACCTGGAAGCAGGCACTGCCTTGCTCATGGCCCAGCAGCCCACAGATTGTATGGCGCTCTGTAGTGAAGTCATCAGCACGACACTAGAGCTGCTGCCTGACAGAGTGGTGCTGGAGGAGCCAGAGGAGAGCGGTGGGGCTGAGACCGAGGATGAGGGAGATGAAGGTCAGGACAGAGTGGCAGTGGTGCTCTGGGTTGCTGCTGCCTACCTCCTGCAGGCTCACTGCTACACCCACACGAGGGAGTGGAAACAAGCTGTCACCCACTACACAAGGTGCATTAACTTGCTCGTGAAGGTGCTCTTTAAAAAGAAAGGTAAGAAGCATCATGATAAAATTTATAAATCTCCCCTTATGTCACATCCAGCCTCTGAGATGTTTTTAGCCATAAACTTGTTTTTTGCAGTTACATGTTTCCAACCACAAAGTCTCAGTCCACACACGGATGTCAAGTGGGGAATGGAACAGTGGATTGTTCAGAGACTGAAAGGGCTGTCATTAGCTGGAAGGGGCATTAGCTTTACCCAGATGGATCACATGAAAGAGGCCCTGAGAGACCTACAGCTCAGTTCACAGGTGCTCCCAGGTATGCCCACAGCAGCAGTAATTTTGGGATGTGTGCTTCTAAGTTTAAGGATGTTTTTGACAAATGATTTCCTCTCATCAGTTAGTCTTAAAACTTCAACCTGTAATTCTCTGTATTATTAATGTATTTTATTCTTCCTACAGACTTTTCAGAACAAATATAAAGGGCAAGATCAGTGTATAGGGTTAAAGCCTAGTGGTTGCTTAGTTGTGATTGACACAGTTGGCATAAATTTCCAGTTTTGCTGATGACACACAGCTTGATGTCGCAGTATGACACTTGACTTATAGATTACCTTTTTAGCTGTGTTTTTAGATATCAGGACATGGATGGCAGGAAAACTTTTACAGCTTAACAGCCAAGAAAAACTGAAGTTTTGGTCGTCCGTCCTGAAGTACACAGATAAGAACTGTTTTTAAAACAGATCATTCTCTTTTAACTAATCAGAAAAAAAAAAATTCTCAGCCCATTTAAATTTTATTTTATTTTTTTAATTTTAGATCTCACAATAAAAGCATAGCACGCAGCGTTTTTTCTTTTCTTTTTTAATATCACACAAGTGCATCCGGTGCTCTCTGCATAGGCTTCCTGTGTGTTTATGGATAGATTTTTAAAACTATTTTATTAATTCTTGAAGGTCCCAAACATATGAGCCATCGGCTCATAAAGTCATTTTGTATTAGGAGTGTTGATTGTCACTGTGTTCTGTTTCAGAGGGTGTGGGTGCAGGACTGTGGTGTGGTGAGGTGCTATGGAAGCTTGGCAGGCGGCACGAGGCAGCAGCTTGTTGGAAAAAGACCTGGAGCCTCCCTAAACAATCCTTACCAGAGTAAGAGGCTGTACCCATTCCTGTCACCATTTTCTTTGGAGTAACACGTACACAATATTAACACATAATTCCACAGTAAACATTGCATGTGACCAAACCAAGTGGTCATGGGATGTGGGTAAAGGGCTCTTTGTACTGAATATTGTTTAAAGAGAAATGATTGCAGGTATATTTATTTAAGTGTTAAGCATTAACTATAATTAAGCATTATAAATAATATTTATAAAATAATACTTATGGGGTACTTTAAGAGACATTTGAGCTATTTCTTTTTTCTGATTATACTTGGGTGCCTTCGATTTATATCTTAAATGTTTACAGTTCTATCTGACAGAAAAGTTTTTCTTTGCGTTTAGGCCCATATATCTGTCCATTTACCGACCAATTACTCTTGGATATTCCAAGATCAGGGCTCAAAAAGAAGGGGGTATTTATATTTGACTCATTTGTTGGTTTTAGTGTCTTGTATTGCTACAAGGTCAATTGTGATTTTTTTTCTTTTAAAATGTGATGTACAAAAGAACTTTTACTTGATTCAAACATTTTTTTTAGCCTGTTGTAAAGGTTGTATGTTGAATTTGTACGCTATTACAAGCTAGTAGGCTTGGAGGATGCTCAAAATTAGCTTAAAATTGATTCTAGTAAAATATAGCTAATTTAATTGTAGTTCAGACTTTTAAAGGTTTTTATTAATATATTAGAAATTCTGTATATGAAATAATGACTGCACAGTCTCTTGTAATGAACAGTTTGATAATACTCTGATGTTTCTCTGTGCTGGTGTATATTTCATGTTGCAGGAATCTTCCTTTGTATGTGCGAGAAGAACAGTGGAGCCCTACGTTGGATTCCACAGAACTGCGTCACAAAATACAGGAACTTGATCCTTTGTAGTCAACCTGGAGACAAAGAAAGAATGCCCTGCTGTGTATTCAAGAGAACTATCTTGTAAAAAGAAACTAATTGCAACAACAACCTTTAATCAGTTGGGGCAGTAAAATAAAGCATATTTTAAAGGAAAACAGTGTTTCAGAGACTGACATTACAAGTGTTAAGTGTTAAGCTTTACATTTGTTTCATGTATTAAAGATTCTTTAATCTTTTATGTGAGGCTACAGCACTGGAACAACATAATAAAATCCATTTTTGGAAACGTATGAGTTTGTCGATATGGCTTGGATGTGAAGTGTTACTGTGTAATTAGGCATGCTTTTCAATGTGATAAATAGTTATATTAATAATAAAACAAAATTATTGTTTAGAATGTACTGTTGATACCATAGCCATTCAAGTTAGATAAAAAAACAAGGAGTTAATGATCACCTTTTCCCGCATATAGGTTGGCACTGAACCAGGTTATGCTCACTGTTACTATGAGTAACAAACTAGTTGATGTTTTTACGATTCTCTCTTATCAACGCGGTAAACTGTAATTGGTTGATTGGGATTTGTTTAAAGGCCAATAAGAAAACTGTTGACAAAATATGACCTCCCCCATATTTGTAACTGGCCAAAATTCCAGAATACAGATATGGGATTGGTTCTCGTGGTTGACGGACAATGGCCAGCCAATCAGATTAGGGTATTCGTCTAACTCATAGTATAAGCGTACAGATGGTACGGAAACTGCTGCTCTTTCGTGTGATATCACTGAGAACGTAGTGTAACGAAAACCGGTTAAGCCTTTTTAAACATTTAGCTAGGATTTCTTTATTTATTGCTACCAATCCAGGTGGATCACCATGGCTTCGGGAGGGGAGTAAGTATACATCTTTTATAGATTCAGTAAATTGTATAATGTTTAACCAGCGTCTTTCAATTAATGCCCCTAAAATACGTAACGTTAGTTCGGAATCCATTAGTTTATTAAGTTAGCTCAAATGCTAATACATCGCGAGTTTGCTAGCAGTATAGCTAATGGGGTCAGCTAATTCAACCTCCGCACATAAATCCAGTGGTTGGATAACGACGAGTAAATTATATTTTTTCCGACGATTTGTTTTAACGTGCTGTCTCCACAAAGTTGTCGTTGTCCTGATAACGGTACTGAGTTATGCAGCTGTGTGACAGCGACTTGACAAAGCGCAGTCATCGCAGTCGTGCTTCAATGCTAACGTTAGCTTAGCAAGAGTGTCAAGGCCGAGGCCATCCACCATGTCACTGAAAAATTGGCCTATCTCCTGTTTCTTCCCCTACCTTACACGTCAGTATATAAATACAAAAGTTAATTTAATCTAGTAACAAATGGCAAGTAACTGACTCGCAGACCAGCGGTTGTACAAAAGTAAACGGTTGGCAATATCATGATCACCTCCGCAGTCTACGGCTATCCTATACAAGCTAACAGGGTTGACGACTCACCAAATGATCGGCAGTCAACACGGGACAGATTTTCTAAGAGTAAACATTTTCAAACGGTACACTTGAATGTGTACCTAACGTTTGTGATGATATTTGAAAAGGTACACAGCGATATTAACGATAATTGACAAACGAGCGACCTAGCTAGCTAACAAAGTTTCTTTTTTTCCCCCTAGATTCTTTTGCTGTGTCATCTGGGTTCCCTTGCATGCTAGCCGGTTAGCCTAAAGCTAACATTGGCATGCTGTCAAATAACAGAAACCACTAAATAGTCCATCAATTTTCTCGGAAGTAATAAATGGTTCGTTCGTTACTGCCTGTAGTTCTTTAACTACACGAAGGATTTTGTTAAATTTCCACCTATTAGACCGTCATGAACGAGTTGTGTAAACCTGTTTACGCCGGTCAGTTCGTTTGTAAAAATGTTGTAGGATTTTAGATAAGAACACAAAGAACCATAGAACAAGTTCACCTCTAATATAAATTCGAATTATGGGTATAGGCTATCCATAAAGTAAACGTTAAGTTTTCGCAAAACGCTGTTGATAAACATTTGAAGACCGAATTCTAGTTTCAAACTCACTGTGTGCTCTTGACAAAGACATAAAGGCAACTAGTGTTTACTTATAGATTGTAAATAGAAACCTATTTCGATTTATATCTGGACCGAGGGTTTAAGACGTTTGCCACATTAGCCCCCCTGATAATAGAAAGACATTTCTCAAACAGCCAGAACAAAGGGTTATTCTGGTTTCTCAGTAGATCTCCCCTTGAGACTTGGTCAGAAACTCTTTGTAGGTTTCATGAAGAGTTTCTAAGATTACGGTAGTTTTTCGGAGATGCTAACTGTTGTAGATATGGTCAAATGGCAATTTTTATTTATTTTTAAAAAGCAGCAGTTGACTGATTTCAACAGGATGACAGATGATGACAGTTAAACTTTACTCATCTTTATTTCACCTGGAAAAAGAAATACTTGGACCAACTTTTATTAAAGATAACTCTCCTTAAATAAACTACAGTTAAAATCCCGTTTGAAATCGATTAGCAATAAACAATATTGTTTCATTGCACCTATGACATAAGAAATATGTATAGAAGAATGCAGATATGTGGCAATTTATCTCTTAAAAGATGCTTGCTATTTATAGCCAGATATCACTAAAGATTTTGCTGTCTTCTTACACTCATAGATCCAAAAATGATGATCTAGCAACTGCCATTCTGAAACAGAAGAACAGACCCAACAGACTGGTGGTAGATGAATCCATCAATGAGGATAACAGCGTTGTCTCTCTCTCTCAGGTAAGCATGGATACTTTTATTGCCATAGTTGGGTAAATACAATTGAAATAATTTCATCAAGAGTTATTTAATAACCGAGTTTCTCTCTTTTTCAATTTTTAAAAAAAAATATTTAATTCACCTCAAGACCAAGATGGATGAGCTGCAGCTCTTCCGTGGAGACACAGTGCTGATGAAGGGTAAAAAGAGGCGGGAGACTGTGTGCATCGTCCTGTCTGATGACACCTGCTCTGATGAAAAGGTTCGCATGAACAGGGTGGTCCGCAACAATCTGAGGGTCCGTCTCGGTGATGTCATCAGGTAGGCGAAGGAAAATGCAAAACAAAAACAAAACCCTGTTGTAGTTTCCTCCACATACCAAACATAACTTCTTTGGTTGTGCAATGTTTTAAATAATGTATCCCACAGCATTCAGCCATGTCCTGATGTGAAGTATGGCAAGAGGATCCATGTTCTTCCAATAGATGACACAGTGGAAGGAATCACTGGCAACCTGTTTGAGGTCTACCTGAAGCCCTACTTCCTCGAGGCTTACAGGCCAATCCGCAAAGGTTCGGACAAAGCATGTTACATTGAACCTTGTCTGATTAAATCAAAGTGGCAATGGACTAACAAATGAACTTTTTTCTTTTATGTGAAGGTGACATTTTTCTGGTCAGAGGAGGCATGCGTGCTGTGGAGTTCAAGGTGGTCGAGACCGACCCTTCCCCTTACTGCATTGTTGCTCCTGACACAGTCATTCACTGTGAGGGTGAGCCAATCAGGAGAGAGGTCAGTATGTGAATGCTGCCATCCATTGCCTAACACTAACATAAAATAATTAGTGAAGAAATTCTAAATGTTTTATGTTTCATCATGCAGGATGAGGAAGAGTCCTTGAATGAGGTGGGTTACGATGATATCGGAGGAGTAAGGAAGCAGTTGGCTCAGATTAAGGAGATGGTGGAGCTGCCTCTCAGACACCCTGCACTGTTTAAGGCCATAGGAGTCAAGGTGAGCTTTCCTGTGTAACATGTTGGGGAAAACCTCGTTTTTACTTTCAGTTTTGGATTCTAAAATGACCTTGGAGGTAGACTAGGTTATACAACGCAAGAACTGCAGTCTAAACAATTCCTTCTGAAAACCTTCGATGGCTTCTTTTGTAACCACACTGAGTAAAAATAACCCGTCTTAAATTATTGAGATTGTGTCACTTGCAATTTTGGGTAGCTTTTTTTTAGTCTTTGGCTAGTTTATGATATTTGATATTTGGCACATTTTTAATTTTGATATTTTATTTCTTCAGCCCCCACGTGGAATCCTTCTCTATGGACCCCCTGGAACTGGAAAAACTTTGATTGCCAGAGCTGTGGCCAATGAAACGGGAGCTTTCTTCTTCCTAATTAATGGTGTGAACCAACAATTGATCTTTTTATGCATTCTCATCTGATGGCCAAACAGGCTTACCCTCAGTATCAACTTGTAGGAATGAGAGCATTTAAGTTCTCACTCATGGAAAACCCACCAATTATTACTGAAATGTGAAAGAATTAGTTCCTCTGAAATCTAAATGATTGTGTGTTTCAGGCCCTGAAATTATGAGCAAGCTGGCAGGAGAGAGTGAGAGTAATCTGAGAAAGGCCTTTGAGGAAGCTGAAAAAAATGCTCCAGCCATCATCTTCATCGATGAACTTGATGCAATTGCTCCAAAGAGAGAGAAGGTAAGTGCAACGATGGGCAGTGTAAAGAGAGCACGGTGACTATCAGCTGGTGTTTGTTTGTTTGTTTTGTTAATCTTTTAAGAATGTTGCCACAAAAGATGGAAAGATGCAGGCTTTTGTGCATATATTTTTTTCTTTTAACTCTGTTATCCCTCGGAGAAGCTTGCAGTCTGATTGCACAGACAAAACTGAAGTGTGGGTCTACATGTGTTTTTCATTATTTTTTCTTTCCACAGACCCATGGAGAGGTGGAGAGGCGCATAGTCTCTCAGCTGCTGACACTCATGGATGGCCTGAAACAGAGAGCTCATGTCATCGTCATGGCCGCCACCAATAGACCCAACAGCATTGATCCAGCCCTCAGGAGATTTGGTAAACTATCTTTTTAAAACATGTTTTGTTTTCATAGATTCATTGAGTAACAAAAATCTCTCAGGGATTGTATATAGTCTACTCCTAAAATTCAGATACCGATGAACAGTATTACTTTAATAACAAAAAAAAAAAACTTTGCATACCTCACTGAAACGGATGAACCTGTGTTTGATTTTCCCTCTTCCAGGCCGCTTTGATAGGGAAGTTGATATCGGCATCCCCGATGCAACTGGCAGGCTGGAAATCCTCCAGATTCACACCAAGAACATGAAACTGGCTGAAGATGTTGATCTGGAACAGGTGTGTGCGTCTACATTTCTTCCCTCAGTCAAAGGTTGAGACCTGCAGCTATATAAGTCAAATGCCTTTTGATTGACTGATTTTGACTGTTGGACCTTTCACATCTCTTTCAACTCTCATCTCATCACTCAGCTGAAATGCTTTGCATAAACGGTTTTGGACTTTTAACATTTTTATCCTTTAATTTTAGGTAGCCAATGAGACCCATGGACACGTGGGGGCCGATCTGGCTGCCCTCTGCTCTGAGGCTGCTCTCCAGGCCATTAGGAAGAAGATGGACCTGATAGACCTGGAGGATGAGACAATTGATGCTGAAGTCATGAACTCTCTTGCCGTTACCATGGATGACTTCAAGGTAAACCTGAAACCTGATCCTCTGAAAGCCAGCGAGGGTGACTGGTATCTGATAGCTGGCAACGCATTCTGAGTCAATACTAACACGATTGATGCTATATTGCAGTGGGCTCTGAGCCAGAGCAACCCATCAGCTCTGAGGGAGACGGTTGTTGAGGTTCCCAACATCACCTGGGATGATATCGGAGGCCTGGAGGATGTGAAGAGGGAATTGCAGGAGTTGGTGCAGGTATGAGTGGAAACTTGGTACAGGCTCAGTACCCTTTTAATTTTTGCAGGGCTCTTTATTTATGTTACTACATTTGGTAGGCATTGGTTGCTTTGATATCTGCAAATATGATATGTTTTCTCAGACTCTGCAGCAAAGCTGTGGCTTTGGGAATGATATAATAACCAGGTGTGCATTAGCAGAGGAGTTCCAAATCATTTTTCTGTTGCTCTGCTTTACAAAGGTTCAGGAAATCCTGGAATTCCTGTTCCAGTACTTAAGTTTATGAAATGGGAAATATCTTTTTGTCAATCTTGATAAACTTAAGTGATGCTGGGAAGGAGTTGCTCCTCACTTGTATGGTCTGGAACAAATTCTTACATTGTCCCGACCAGTCGGCATGCTGTTGAGCTACATGTTTTTGTCTGCTGTCTCTTACTGTGGCGTCATCGTTCTCTTTTCCCAACTTCAGTACCCTGTGGAGCACCCAGACAAGTTCCTCAAGTTTGGCATGACCCCATCCAAGGGTGTGCTTTTCTACGGTCCCCCTGGTTGTGGTAAGACTCTGCTGGCCAAAGCCATTGCCAATGAGTGCCAGGCAAACTTCATCTCCATCAAAGGACCTGAGCTGCTCACCATGTGGTTTGGAGAATCTGAGGCCAACGTCAGAGAGATCTTTGACAAGGTAATGGCGTTGTTCAGGTTCCTGAGACAGAAAAGACTCCCATCTCAATGTGATGGAGCTAAAGCAGCTTTAAAGTTTTATACATGGCTATTTAGCAGAAGAAGGGTTTTTGTTTAGTTTTTTTCTCCCATCATTTCTTAAGATCTCTTTGTGTTTTGCGTTTTCAGGCTCGGCAGGCTGCCCCATGTGTTCTCTTCTTCGATGAGCTGGACTCCATAGCCAAAGCCCGTGGCGGTAACGTTGGGGATGGCGGTGGCGCTGCTGATCGTGTCATCAACCAGATCCTGACTGAGATGGATGGAATGTCGAGCAAGAAGAATGTTTTCATCATCGGAGCCACAAACAGACCAGATATCATTGACCCTGCCATCCTGAGACCTGGCCGTCTGGATCAGCTCATTTACATCCCACTGCCTGACGAGAAGAGCAGGATGAGCATCCTGAAAGCCAATCTCCGCAAGAGTCCCATCAGCAAGGTGCCCATTTCTTTCTTCAGAGGATTTCAGACTGATGCACTTGTATTTGATTCTTCTCAAATATCAAAGTGTCTTTTATTCTCCATCTTAGTACTTGACATGTGCTGTATCTGAAGTTCACACTTAACGGTTCTATAACAGCTAAATTCTTTCACAGAAAGTGTTGTTCTAAGAAACCTATAAATATTTTTTTCTTTTTTTGAAAGGATGTGGACTTGGATTTCCTGGCTAAGATGACCAATGGCTTCTCTGGAGCTGATCTCACAGAGATCTGCCAGCGGGCGTGTAAACTGGCCATCAGAGAAAGTATTGAGAACGAGATCCGCAGAGAGCGGGAGAGGCAGACCAATCCTTCCGCCATGGTCGGTACCCTTCCTGTCCCGTTCCCCTCTTACCATCCAGATGATCGCCTTCGCTCATTGTGCCCATAAATCTAACTTGAGCATGTTGGTGATTCTTTACAGGAGGTGGAGGAGGACGATCCTGTGCCAGAGATCAGGAAGGACCACTTTGAGGAGGCAATGCGATTTGCTCGTCGCTCCGTCAGTGACAATGATATCCGCAAATATGAGATGTTTGCTCAGACTCTGCAGCAAAGCCGTGGCTTTGGCAGCTTCAGGTACACAATGACATTTAACATGACTGTGGGGGGGTGGGAGCCAGATTGTTTATGGAGTAATGGAAAAGGTCAATAATTGTCTTTGCTTCCTGTTCAGGTTTCCCTCCAGTACTGCGGGTGGCAGCGGTCCAAGTCATGGCTCAGGTGGAACCGGCGGTGGTCCAGTGTTCAACGAGGATAATGATGATGATCTTTATGGATAAAAGTACTCTGCCCCACAGTGGTCAGTTCTGGGATCACATCTGTACAAATACACACCAGATTCCACATTTTTAGGACTTTGTGCTTCTTTCATGTGTTTTTCTTTTTTCTTTTTGTATTTTTTTTCTTTTCTTTTTTTTTTTCCCTTGGAGAAAGCATGTAGCCACCTGGTTTGCCCTGACTTAAATGTGGGTGGGGTCATGTGATGGGAATAGAAGGTGAGTGACGGATGCAAATAGTTCTTTCCCGTGAAGGGACGGGGGGGTGGCATTTTTTTGAGTGGCCTCGTTCTCAGTATATCTCAAACATGAATGGCTATATCGACTGGTTTGTATGCTAGACAGAAAAACATTGCTGAAGAGTTCTTTTTTTTTTCTTTTTTAAGATAAACAGTAGCATATAATGTAATACAAATTTGTCAAGGTTATGTTGTTCAAAATAAAATCTCACCAAATGGAGTAAACATTGTTTGTTCTAGTTTTTCTTTTTTTCAAGAAGTCATTCTTTTGTAAAATTTTGGCAGCGCTCCACATGCACACACAGATAGGAAATGTGTAGCCCTTTGGAAGCAACCTTGACCAATCAAGTTAGATAATAAATGGTTGTAAAATATCCTGTTTGAGACTTTCAGAAATACAATCGGTTGGAGTTTATTTCAAATCCATGACATTTTTTATTTTTCCTCTGTGACGACTGTCTAAAAGTTGCTGTAGACTCAGTAAGGATCGTTGAAGGGGAAATGGGGATGCTCTGCATCTCTCCACACTCTCTTGCCTTCTCTCTGTAAAGTGGGGAAAAAAACAGGTTACACAAGCTTGCAGATCACTGATTAAATATCACATATCAAGACACTGGGTAACCGTATCAGAGATCTACTGAGACCTGTCTGGTTTTTCTGACTCCAGTGGGTTTTTTTTTTTTTATTATAACAAAATGAAGCTCAACAGTCAGGAAGAGGAGAGGCTTTGCGAGGATTCCCAGATCCGCTGGCTCACCTCAACCGTTGGAACTATGAAGCGCGTGTTGCGGTTGAAGGACTCGATCAGGTCGATGTCCTCCGGGGATAAGGAAAAGTCAAACACCTCCAGGTTCTGCTGGATCCTGGAGGGGGTGACGCTTTTGGGGATGCTCACCACACCCCTCTGAACGTGCCACCTGTGGTACAAGACGCTGAGATTCCACTCGCAGTAGAGCCGGCTGCGTAAGGGGGGAGAGCTCTGGTTTGGTCAGGGGGGTTTACCTGAGGATCACCTGGGCGGGGGATTTCTGGTATCTCTGGGCGATGGCCCCCAGTCGTGGGTCCTCCAGAAGTCTCGGCTCATCAGAAGTTGCCCAGGGTCTGTCTCCACTGCCCAGAGGACTGTAGGCTGTCACACAAACTGCTGCAGACCTGATTCAGAAGTGTGAGCATGATCACTGAGTTTAAAAAAGTGCTTTATTTATAGCATATTTATAGTCAACTGTGATCACACTGACCGGCAGTGTGACAGGATCTCTGTTTGAGACAAGTAAGGGTGACATTCCACCTGCAGCAGGACATGATTAAAAGTCACACATTTCATAATCCTATTTCGCTGTAAGCATCGATTTGACCGACTGATGAATGTACCTGGTTCACCACAGGCTTGTGTCTTGCAATGCTGATGATGTCATCGGTCTGCCTGGCATTGAAGTTGGACAGTCCTATGGCTTTGACGAGACCTTTATCCACGAGGCTCTCCATGGCCATCCAGGTGTCTCTGTAGTGTGTGTTGGAGTAGCAAATGCTTCCATCCTCTCGTTTAGGCATCAGCTCCGTACCCCGTCTGAAACACCAACAAACATGATTCGTCATTCTCTCCTCGGCTCTGACCGTAAGTCCCTCCATAACAGCGCTCTGTGTGCGGCCACTCACTGAAAGGCCATGGGCCAGTGCATCAGGTACAGATCCAGGTAGGAGAGGCCCAGGTGGGCCAGACTGGTTCTGCATGCCTCTTCGACATCCCCGGGGTCGTGCTTGGTGTTCCACAGTTTGGAAGTCACAAACACCTCCTCACGGCGCAGAGCCTGGAGTGGAGAGAGCAGCAGATGTCCATACAGGAGGGAAATCTGAATGATCAGGCTCAAAAGCTGAGCACAGGGAGTTAGCGCTGTCACCTCACAGCAGGAGGGGGTCCAGGGGGCTGAGATGAACACTGTGTAAAGCTCCCATAGTCCAAAAACCTGCGTTATGTTTGACGATGATTCTAAACTGGCCATGGGGGGGAACACGAGTGTGTGTGGTTGCTTGTGTCTTTGTGTGGCCACTGTGTAGAGAATGGATGGATGGACAGGAAAGCTGAAGCCAGCCAGTTGTGACAGCGCTGTCACATACCGCTGCTTCCCTCTGAACCCAACCTTTACCCTTGTGTTAATCTAAAACCTCCCCTGACATGTCCTATTCAGCTGTTAGCCAAAGAATTAAAGTGTGACTATCTAGGTGGACTTGAGGGGCCGTGTGGCGGGAAGCACCGTGGCCTCACAGTTTCCCAGGGGCCTGGAGTGGACTCGCTCTGCCGGACACAGGAGGCCTGTGCAGGCGTGGGTTTATCCTCCAGGCCCTCTGGCTATCTCACACCTCCAAAAACATTCCTGTTAGATTTATTGATAAACTGCCCACAAGTGTGTGTGGTTGCTTATCTCTATAAGCACTACAGCAAATGGATGGATTGATTTGAAGATCATTTTATTATTGACTATTTTGTCAGCCACCAGATCCAGCTGATTCATTTCTGACATCCACTGTGTTAATCAATCAGAGCAGAGCTTCAAAGATATGAAACAAACAGGTAATTGTGCGTTGATTATGGGTTGCTTGCTTTCGTCTCATAATGAGAAAAACATTTCTGAATGGATTTTGAGAGGAGACAGGATCAAACCATGAGAACTGCTCATTAATGAAGTGGTTCCTCACCTTCCCTGGACCGACCCAGACAGCCAGAGCCTCTCCAACCTCCCGTTCATTTCCATATGCCGCCGCACAGTCGATGTGTCTGTAGCCGCAGTCTAAAGCAGCCAGCACGGCCTGCTTCACCTGAAAAAAAAACACAGCACACATCAACAGCATCTAGAAAACAAGCTACGGCTCAGTCCAGTGAACCTGTGGGAGGACGGGTGGCTCTACCTGTCCTGGAGCACTCTTCCATGTGCCGAGCCCGATCACTGGCATCCTCTGCCCTGACGACAGAGTCACAAAAGCGCTCATGTCTCACCTCTGAGGACCTGGCAATGAGAGAGAAGTGTCCACTCGTCAACTCCTGTGGAAGTGGGCGCAGTGGATGTCCAGTCATGGTGACTAAGTCTTAATGCTCTGTCACTGATTATGTCTCGACGGGATTCATTAACTCTGTTCTACAGAAGGGGTCGTTTGTGCCCACAGTTTGTTGTTAGTTGACGTGTGCAACGAGCTTTTCTTATAACAGCGGCCTTCCACCACAGCAGCATTAAACCGGCCGTGAGTGACCCAGTTGTTGTGAGTTGCTTTATGAGCACAACTTTTCGGTGAAGGTATTAAACCCAGTTTGAACCCAGCCTTCCTGCTAGAAGCGGCTGATAGAACCGTGTGTTATTAGTCACAGTCACTGTTGCTGGAGCAGATCTCCGCTTCCCCGATTTCACTTATGCTCACCATGCGGTTTACACTTTTGTTCATGAAGCACACATGGTCACATGATGGGAGCCTCTTAACACACACCACCTGACCCGACCGCCTCCTGACACAGCTGCAGCCCACGACCTGCAATTCTCTCATCCTCCAACACGGTCAGCATTTAACAAAGAAGGAAAAAAAGGTGTGAATTCATGTTCGTACCTGCGGCCGCTGGGATGGACGCTCCAGTAAGCAGCGAACGGCCAGCCGTGTGTCCTTTGGAAATTTGGCAAGTTGAGGTCAAAGTCTGTCTCCGTTTGTTTACCTGTAACGCACAGTAATGGAACCCTCCAAACGTCACTGTGCTCATAGTTACACACACATTCCAGCGACACCCAGGGGGAAATTGAATCAAAGTCAGTTGAGGCTTTATTTAATTCAAAACTGTTCCCAGGTCAAAGTCTTTTAATTGTGCTAAAAACAATTATCATGAAGTGAATAAAAAACAAAAATAGAAATTCTCTCATCTGTTGCATATTCTGAAAAGATATACTTAAAATAGTTGTTTAATGTCATAAAAATCAGTGGGCAAAAATATAAGTCGTTAATGAGGTGGGAGGAAATGGAACCCAGATCTGTTAAATGGTCCTGATTCTCTCAAATCTGGAAAACAGAGAGGAGAAATCACAAATAAAACATCTGTATCAAATCGAAGGCCCGAGGCTTCTTTGATCAGTTACGTGGTGACAGAAATGACCCGGTTCACCATTTTTATGCAGTCGTTACACTATAATCCCGACTTTAAGCCTTGTTACCGAGGTCCATGTAAAGGACACTCAGAATAAAGTTTGAGGAGCAAATGATACCAACATCATGTTTAGTGGGTAGCTGATAGCTCCTCCGTAAGTAATGCAAATAACACAAACCTTATTTCACACAGTTGGCTTATTTATTCCATTTCAAAAGTTAATAAATACTATTTGAGTATTGTAAAATGCGGATAAGCAGTAACAGTGAGTCTCTGGGCAGCAGCCTCATCTCGGTGTCCTCTGGGGCCTGAAGAGGCAACGCGGACAGTAACACACACACTTCTGTCGAGGCTCGCCCACCCTCTCAGTGTTGTCAGTACTTTGTACAACAAAAAAAGTGCATTTGTCAACCATGATGCATTCAAATGTTGTCGTTTTTTTCATACAAACTTAATATATGACCTACGGCGCTCATACACACATGTTATAATGATGTAAATTACAGTAGGAAGAACTGAGGTTTCAGACCCCCTGCGGCTGAGACACAGCTGCAATATTACACAACCTGTTTCCCAAACAGGGTTTTTCTCTGAGCTGCACATATGTAAAGCTCAAGGTACGAGTGTTAAGAGAGGCCAGAAGCAGTTTTCAAACCACATAGATCCTATGAAACCCAGAAGCAGACACCAGTGTGATGGGTTTTTGGCACTGCGCACATTAGCACCGAGACATGGCCCTTAGTACGGAAAGAGAAAGCAGAGTGTTCACAAAACAGCTGGGTCTGACAGAGGAACATTGATTTTTAAAGAATAAAGCCATGCTTATATTCTTCCTGGGAAATCCAACCTGAAATAGTTTGGTACTTCGCACAGGTAAAATTAGAAAACGCTTCTACCTTGTATCAAATCTTATCTTAAAAACATTCTCGCTTGCGTACAATTTTGCATCATCTTTAAACTGTTCACTGGTGGTGTTTATCTGAAATTACCAAGTGCTGATGATAATGTCTAACACAGTTTAGGGCATTTTTCTGCTGTGCACTTACCATGGCTGTTTGGATTTATGACAGTGTGCCCTGTGCACGCATTCACATATGTGGTATGTCACTGGGTTAAGGCACCTATACGTCCCTCAGATAAGGAGCAAGGCTTTTCTGTGCGGAGCAGCCAGGCAGCTCGGAGGGGAAAAGCACCCATTTTACATACAGATGTTGACACTGAAGCTTACGTTGCTCTTACAATATGCGATTGTCATCTTCAGATTTTCCAATGCAGCTAAATTGGATTCTAATGTAATCCTGTGTAAGACTGCACTGTAATTGAACTGTGGCCTTAAACAAGTCAACTTATTTTGGGTGACACAGATCCTACTAAACAGTCTATGGACTTCAAACAGAATACTTAATCAGGCCCAGAGCAGTAACGGGGGAGTTTAGCTAAAACCAGGATTTGAAGTGAACACTCTAAAACTGCTGGTACACTCAAGGTAAAAACAAAGAATCTTATCCTAAAACGTTTGCAGGAGAAGATTCTGAGGGGGGGTGTCCTTTAAAAAACAAAGCTTAATATTTGATCCTATCACAGAATGAGCAGAATCGGTGACATGGACGGCTTAGAAATCCACTGACAAATCCATTAAAAAAGTCCGAGAAGTAAAAGACACAGTTGTGCTGAGCGCTGCACACACTCAGGTGCTTGTGTGTGTGCTTGGACCAACAGACAAACGTGAATAAATAAAAAATCCTGATAGATTTTCTGAGTTCTGTCCGGAGCGTGTGGCGTTGGGAAGAGCGAATGCGCGTCTTCCTACGACTGAGGGAGGTGCTGTCTGATAATCTCTCTGGACTGTGGGGGGATCCTGTCGGGAAAACGGACAAAAAACTCCACAATGAGGTCACCGCGCTGTGTGGGGTTCTTTGGGAAAGGCAGGCCCTCCCCTCTGAGTCGCTTCACCGTTCCTGGCTTGATGATGTCATGACAGGGGAGCGAGATGACTCGGTTTTCCAGCGTGGGAATACTAACCGTGCAGCCACACAACGCCTGGAGAGGAGAGGACACACGAAGGGTTAATATCTTTAGAGGGGATGAAATGCCAAAGCCATGAATATCTCAGTGACTTAATGTTTCCATGAAGTAAAGCTGGAGTTTATCTTCCCTCCAGTATATCATGATAGAGCAGTCGTTGCTGCGTTTTCTGACTTTTTCTGTGTGTTAATATGTCTGACAAAATTAAAAAGAACGTATTCCCCGACAAATCATTTAGCTTTGGCTACGGCACGGCGGGATCAGGAGAGCAGCCTCTGGAACAGGAACGTTAGGGGAACATGACTTGGCAGTGGAAAAGTTTCCTGGTCTTTGTGTGTACGTGTGTAAGTGTGTGTAAGTGTGTGTAAGTGTGTCAGCATTGCACAGGGGACTAATTTTAGCAAGGGTCTCATATCTGAGGCTAATGAAGGGAGGCAGAAATCGGCTGAGCTCGTAAATAGTTGGAGGGCTTGTCAGATCCACACACACTCACACACACTCGCCTCCTTATCACAATGCCCCATGAATCCAGTCGGTGTGGAGAAAACTAAACTACAGAGGCCTGTGGCTTTCCCACGGAGAATCTGGCTCCACATTTGCACGCAATACAAACACCTCGGTAAATGAATATTCTTGAAAAAAGCTGACTTTTCTTATTGAGTGCCTTGGGCCATCTATTTCAAACAAAGAATGATGTCAGTGAGTAAATAATATAAAGGTGTTCAGGGAAACACATGGAAAATGTTATGGAGGACCACATGGTCACCGTATGGAGAGGTTTAGGTCAAGGGAGTGAAAGAAAAAGAGGAATTCAAACTAGAAACTCAGAAAATAACCAAGTGATTAAATGAAAATATGCAAGAATGGACCTCTGAGGTAGTATTTTTGGGGGGTAAATAATAATTTGAGGCAGTAACTCTTGGGGTACTACCTCTTATATGCAACCAGTGGATAAGAAGAAAACCGGTTTAATACCAAGACTCCACTGAGTCAAAAAAAGATTTGCTTGTACGTATTATATTGCGGACGGCCTTCTTGTTGATAATCTGTGAGCTTAGCCATGTCTAGGATCAAATTCCTTAAGCTTCATAATACTTGAGGCGGCGTTTGTGATAAATAAAGGTGCATCAGTTTTTCCAGAACCAAATAGCTCCTAATGGGATTCATTTCATTAGTTTTTGCCGGCGTTTACACATGCTTAACCTCTGAGACCTCACCCATCCAGCACTTTGGAAAGGGTTCTGTGAGCCTGTCGGTGGATTTTCTCGTCTGGTCTGGAGGACCTTTCAAACAAACTGTGACGTAAATGTTGATCGTTAAACTTCAGGCGAGCAGAGCAGCTGCCTCACGGGGCAGGTGGGGTTTTCTGGCCGTGACATCAGTGTCCTTTTACCCACCGCATCCATGACGATGTGACTCAGCCTGCAACGGTGTTCGAGGCTACTGGCTCATCCTCGTGTTATGAACAGTTCCATTGACTAAACCAAGTCTCACACACTGAGACGGGTTGCCATGACACTGGACACACACTGCCAGCTGATCGGAGAGCCCATGATTGCATAAGCCTCAGCTCAGACACCAACACCATAGAGACTGCTGCAAACAAACTATTGCTTTTTGCTATATTTGCAAGAAACTTCTCCAGATCTACACTTTATTCCTGTCTGTATCTTAACGGGTGACTGTAACTGCTGTCTGGCTTAACCTAAAAGTTTTCAATTGTTTTTTTCAAGGCAAAAGTTACCCCAAAATTCAAAGATCCTGGGACTTGAACCTCTGCATAAAGGCGTTTTTGCCTTTAAGGTGCGAGATTCGCCTTTATGGCCGCATCCATGTCTTTGGATGCGGTTTTGCGGATGAGCTGAGACACTGAGAAAAGTCATCCAGAAGTTTTTTAACACGGCCAAACAGTTCTGGCTTTACTAAGTGCTCACTGGAACCCAATTCAGGCAGAAAACAACTGAGCCAACGCATCTCTTGGGAAACATCCCACAGTGAAAATATAACAAAATAGTCTTTGTTTTAGCTGAAGTTTTTGCTAACGGACAGACTGACTCTCTTGGGAAGGTTCTTGTTGTTGGTACGCATGCCATACTCTCCAGTATGTGGTGGTGTGTCTAATGTGACAGGTTTTTATGGCAGCGTTTAGCATCACAGCATCAGAGAAAGCAAAGCAGAAAGAGGCAGCGCAACACGAGATCCTATTTGCTTTGGAAACAAAATCATCTGACCCACTTCCCGAACACTCCCCAGATATCCACTCCACCCTGGACACATCTCTCCCTCTCTCCCCCCGTTCCGTCTTCAGCTGCATCAGACTTAAACTCTCTTATCTGTCTGAGGTTAGAGCAGAGGGTTTTAGCTGTGGGACTTGTGCAGTTCCAACTTAATCGCTGTGCAGGTTCGGTTAGGTACAATGTCCTGCTTAGTGTGACTCCACATACTCTAAACGACTCTTTTCTCCAAAGCGTTTGTGTGCACGGGGAAGTTAGTTTCCCGGTGCATTTAATCTCTGGTGCTTTCGCCAGAGTCCGCACAGCTTTTCCACACAAGCCTTTTGAGCAAGTTTGTGCAAGTTCGAAACCATTTGAAACATCTCCGCTTACTTTTCTAACACTTTGACCAACCTAAAGCTTTCTAGCCAGCGATTGGCAATGTTGTTGGAAACCCGAAAGCGGCTCTGCACCCATTGCCCTCGTACTGTCAGAGCAGCTAATTAAATATCATGACAATCACAATAATAGCCGCCTGGATTGTCACCACTGTTACAGTACAATCTATCTTGGACTGACAGTGTTTGCCAATATGCCTGAAGGTGCAGATGTGTGATCTTGTAAGCGTGTTTATGGCTGTGTAGAGCTTGATGCTTTGTGCTGGATCGAGTGTTTATGTATATGATTTCATACTGCAGCACCAAACAAGTATGGATGATAGTTGTGTGTCTGTCACACGAGGACACCACATTCCTGCTGCCTCTCTCACACCAGCGTGGCAGAGAGGACTGTGCTTCCACTGATCCTGCCTTCCAGCAGCAGCCACATGAATGCCCACCCTCAACAGCCCAGCACTGCATGATCGTACCCTCAAGCTATAGCCGTACCTTTGAGAATTTGAGAACGATGTGAATCAAAGAAATACAAAATGAGCCATTCTGGGATATGTTTTCCAAAAACTCATGCTAATTAATGCATCAACTTTCTGCCTGCCAGCTCCTCTGGGAGTCTAACACCCAACCCCAAAAGCAGCAATTCTAGCAATTACAATCACAGCGACAGAGAGCAAACAAAGTTTGGATCAAAAGAGAGATGCGCACCTCTTTCAGGCTGATCTTGCAGTTATAAATGATATTGGAACCATCTCTCTTGAAGTGGGCATGTCCTTTGTCTTTAAGCACAAAGGCTATGTCGGCGGGAATGTTCTCGGGGGTCTCGTCTCCCTCTTTTGGAAAAGTGATCTTGGTGCCCTCTTTCCAGCCCTTCTTGATGACGATGTTGAGAATCTTGTCCTCCGTCCTCATGCTGCGGCCGTCTGGGTTCAGCCTCCGGCGGGTGATCTTCATGCGCTTGGTGCAGCCGTGGAAGATCTCCTCCAGCGAGACCCTGAGCTCATGGACCACCGGGGGGTCCTGGTGCTTTCGGCTGGCCCCCAAGCGCTCCGACGGGCCCCCTCTCCTCCGGCGGCCCTCCCCGGGGAAGCCGTTATTCATCCCTCCCGGAAAGCCAAACTGTCTCCCGAAATGGGCAAAGGGGTCCTCCTCGTCCATTTCCACGTCCTGCTCCGGGTCGTTGCTGTGGTCGTTGTGGAAGGAGAAACCGTTGGAGCGGCTGTGGCTGCGGTTGGAGCCAAAAAACATGTCGAAGGGGTTGGAGCCGCCAAAGAAGGAAGCGAAGGTGGCATGGGGGTCTCCGTGGAAAGTGTAGTGATACGTTGAGCTGCCGGGAGCGCCTGAGGAGCTACTACCTCCTGTCTTCAGGCCTACAAGAGAAAGGAGAGAAGAGAGCACGTGAGCACGGTCGCACACCCACCTGTTTCAGACACAGGGCGGCACAAACTGGTAGACCAGACGCAGGACCCTGTCCGGAAAACACCGTTTGGCTAGCAGCAGAGAGATGAGTGAAGGCCACGTGGGCGGGAAAACTCCCACAGCATCACCGATATCCCAACGCCTCTGATTGTGGAGGAGCTCACGAATACCAGGTCACTCCATCCAACAAACTCACACTGAGACACACACGCAGAAAACACCCCCAAATGCAAACTAAAGCAGTTGCTGCTATTCGTGGCTCAACACATAACGCACACCTAGTCAGACACACTACCGCGCACGCAGCTGACGTAGACTCGGGTATTAGAGGAAATATCTAAAACACCCACACAGTTCTGGACACAAACACATACACATAGAAGAGGCAGGGATATTACTTTGGTGGCAGAGAGCCACCAGGGTTGCCCTCTGTGATATTAGATCTGTTCCTGAGCTTTCTCAGCAGCAGCTTAATCCATCATTACGCCTGCTCTCTGACAGAGATCCCTGGGCCAGCCCTCTGAAAACATTCCCTTAATTAACCAGACAGGCTGAAACTCACCTTCTTCTCCCAGCTGATCATAGACGACTCTCTTCTTGGGGTCACTGAGAACCTCGTAGGCCTCTGCGATCTCTTTGAACTTCTCCTCCGCGTTGGCATCCTTGTTCTTGTCGGGGTGGAAGCGGAGGGCCATGCGCCGGTACGCCTTCTTGATCTCCTCCTCGTTGGAACCCTTGGGGATTCCCAAGATCTTGTAGTAGTCCTTACCCATTCCTGCTGTCTTAGGACTCGGGTCCCCCCTCTCTTCAGCTCGGGCTGCGGCGCGTCACTGGTGGGATACAAGTAAGACTCCTGTAATAGTCCTCTGAGACAGACACCGTCCAGACGAAGAGCCTATATATATGACCTGGCAAAGGTGTCATGTATAACGAAGAGCTCGCCTTTGGGGTTTTACTGCGAAGTCTATTTAGTGATACGTTTGGAACACCGAGTGCCGGCTTTACTAACTGTTGCTATGGGGATGTGGTTGCACTGCTGAGGTAGCCTGAGTAGGAGAGTAAAGGATTTCCCTACATCTGCTTTCTCCTTTTCAAACCTAGCTTTTCTCTGATCTTCAACACGTTCATCTTTAAATGTTTTTTTTTGCAATCCACACTAAGAGAAACAGCTTTGAATGATTGTGAATTACACTGATAAATGTCTTTCCTTGGCACAGACAGATCCTTTAACTGTGGCTCTCAGGTGCCTTTGGACAGGACTCAGTGATCTCCAGTTTGACCAGCAAAGCTCAGTGATGGGGAAAGGTTTGCCCGGCACCGTCTATAACACTGTAATAAAGCTGCTGTTGGTACAAAGAGACCCAGCTCCCTGTACAGCCAAAAATAAACCCTTCAGCCTGCAAATTTCTACCCAGCCATTAACACCAACCAGCTGGTTTTCTCGACGGATACATGCCATGCACAGAGAGGCTCGATGATAAGCAAACGAGGGGACGGGATAAGAAGTGGAAAAGAGGGATTGAAAGAGGGAGAGAGTCCTACCGGAAAGCTCAATAACGAAGGAGGATTCAGATCAACATGGTCCGCTTTTCTTTCTCCCTCCTGCCTTTTCTGTGTCTTCCTTCCCCTCGGCCCCGCTGTCTGCCTGCCTCCCCGGCTCTGCTGGCTCCTTATAAATTGACGTCAGGACTCCGGGAGGATCACTGGCTCTGAAATAACCGCTGATCAAACACCGGACCCCGTCTGACGTTTGACTGGAAAACCTCGGACACACGCAGCCTCCCTCAGTCCCAAATCTAAACCTATATCCCCACAAGTGTTCATTGTGTGAGAGAGAACCTATACGGTCAATAACGACAGAATACACACACAAAAAAAAAACATATTATGACCTCAGCTGACTGGAGCACGTGAGCACCAATTATTATTCCCAGGAACAGTGATCGATCTCACTCGGCTCGTTCTCCAAACTTGAAGATGTACAACTACTTTAAAAGGAATTCTTTCTCTCAGGAAATTTGCATGAAACGTTTCCTTACCGAGCCGGGCTGCTCCTGGACCTGCGCCTGGAAACGGCTTTCTGAGCAGACCCAGCACAGACTCAGCCCCCCCCCCACCCCCCAAACCCCAGCCAGCCAGCAGCCAGCAGAGCTCTTTGTTCAAGATCTGCTCCAAATCACACCTTCAGGATCAAGTGCAGCCGAACGGCTTTTTGCTTCAGGGGCATTGTCCTGCACATTGCACCGTCCAGTCCGGGTCAGACGCTCCAGGAGTGGGGGGGTTAGGGTTAGGGTGGGGGGGCTCAGACGCGTGTTCGGCGGATTAAACGCCTGATTTGAGAAAACGAGGTGTGGATGTTGTGTGTTCATGCGCGTTATCACACAGTCGTGCCTGGATCGGGTCTGTTTAAACACCGCTGAGTCATATGGTGACTCCACACACCCCGGCTTCTATCTTTGTAAAGACACAGCACAGAATCATGTCTGATAAATCCAGCACCAGGCCACCACGTTTACCTACCTCTGACACTTAAAACACCCCCCCACCCTCCACACTTCCCGCTCTTTAACACTGACCTTGGTTTAAAGCCTTGAGTCGTGGACCTCACCACAAATTTGTGGCCAACAATAACCTGGGATGCCTTAGGTGACCTCCTCATGAACCCCCCCCCCCCCCAAAAAAGCCCAACTTTAGGTGGTTCAACCAAAATAACCCCCAAACATTGGCTCAAACATGCCAGAGGGACATCAATGTGCCAATGCATCCTTTGCTGAGACCATATCACCTTAGGAATATTCAATAAATACAGCATGCACACTCAAAATAAAACAAAACTTTATTAAATGTACATCACATGTTAACAGGCAGAGAACAACACTCACTCTTAGCCCTGCAGTCCTTATGTATGCTGTTAAAGAGTTTCTCAGCAACAATTTGTGGCAGAAAATAATTGTTTACTTAGCTGCACTTTACTAAATACACTTTTTTATTTACCTCTATTAGATTTCAGATTTTTTTAATCGACAGTCTATGAACATCTGTCAAGTGGGTATAGCAGCTGGACCATAGTGAGGGGATGCTGTTCCATTCTTGTCTATATCTTCTCTGTTGTAATGTCATTATCTAAAAATCCTGGTTAACATTTCCCAGGATCAAGTACAACTATTTTTGCCACCTTAAGAACACATATGTGATCATTCTTACATAATTTCTCTGTACTTACACTTTAAATGGATGTTCCTAACAGAATAATCTTAGTGTGTGCTTACAGAAACAATGTGAGTACATTGAGAACAAACAGATCTATTGGCCTCCTGAATTCTTTGACAGCTGTCAATTCAGCCTTACTCTGCCTCTAATTTTAGATAAAAACGACACCCCAGTCTAACACTGTCCATAAAGCCGCCTTACATTCTTGGCCCTGAATCCTAAGTCATCAAACTAGAAATGATCCAATACAAGCACACAACATGTACCCTAACAAAGTCATTTTTGAGAGCATTTAGATATTCCTTTTTTGGTTTCCTCTATGGAGAATTGGCTCTTTGTCCAACCTTGTACACACTCTTTGTTAAAGTGCAATCATTCCTCCTTTACTTCATCACTCTTCTGGGTCTAGAACAGATAAACAAGCACCCTCCGGAGTTTCACAAAAACATAGCCACCAGATTTGAGTCACTGAAGATGACTTTTACTGTTAAGTGCTAAGGAAGCTACACCCCGCAGGGTGAAGCAGTTATGCTCATGGTCAGTGCAAGAAAGAGAATGAGCGAGAGAAATTCAGACTTTCAAGTTTGAGTCATCGGACTGGCAGGGAGGTGTGAGAAAAGTGGGTGTCTTGATGGCGGAGTCGTCTGACACACACAGACATACCACGCACAGTTGTTGTCATTCAGCATCAACAATGCAAGTGCGTGGAGGAGTCGCTGCATCGTTTAGCCGAGGCCGGACCAGGAATGTTAAGAGACATTCCTCCATGTCCAGCGTGAGGGTCTGTGTTTTGGCATACAGGAGGGGCTTTTGACCAATGCAGCTGTCGTAGAAAAGCAGCTGGACCTTAATGCACGCAGGACCCTCAGCTCGGCCCGGGAGGGACACTAAAACACGCTGAGACGCAGTGACTGATGAGCTCTGTGGTGCCCGGTCTGTGCTTTACCAACGCACAAACGCTGCAGTCACGTATCTGAACTCGTCACCGGCAGGGAATCTTGCATAACCGGTCATCCTCCAGACAATGTGATCACACCTCTGCAGTTTCTGTCTGCGTCCCGATCGCCCGCGATGACTGGTCGTCCACGTGCCACTTTGATGCCGAGCGTGCATTGAAACGGTCCTGGAACAACTATTCCTGACTTGATGCTGGGTTTCCATGGTGACACAGGGATCTGTCAGACAGCCATTTGCCTGCCAGGAGTACAGTCTGCAGCCGATACTCTGCGCACACGCATATGTACACAGCGTGCACCACGGGATGCTTCTGCCTGTGAAGTTAATATCTGAGAGCAAACTCTTTCATGGACACAGAACACTTGGGAGGGTTTCTAGCCGAACCGACAGACGAAGGAAGGTTGATTGATCAGCAAGAGGCAGCTGCTCGAGGAAAAGACTAAAGCCGTTTTTAAGAGCGAAGAGGAGGCAGGGATTAATGTCTGTAAGCATGTCCCACTACCCCTGTCTCACAGCTTCAGATCACACCACCCTTTGCACCTCCTTTCTCTCATCCATCCTGTAACCATAGAGACCACCGTTGCCAGAGGAGAGGTTTCTCCCTGGCAGACGTGTTGGTGTCAAATGAGGCAGCGGAATATAAAAATGCAGACAAAAGCACATAATTGGATTTTGAGAACCCCCTCCCAAGCGCTTCTGAGAAAGCATCTTATCTCATCTTATCACGTGTTTCTTGTTTTGCAACAGCAGGGTGTCGATGCAAATCAATGTTAATCCAAAATAATGATTGTCAGTACACCTTTCTCGAACAGCAATGTCACATTAACCCCCAAATCCGATTGTAACACCAGTTAGTTCTGTTGTTGAGGCTGAAGCGCATCGTGTCATTGATGTCCTAACAAGCTCCATTCAACCAAATCAATCTAACACTCGTGTGTCTCCAGCTGACTTGTCCTGGGAGCGAAGATCAGTCACAGGGGCTGCATGTAAACAGTTCTCACAACATTGCAATAAACCGATAAAAGACCAGAGGGGAAACTTTCAGTCTACTTTATTTACTTTGCTCTGTACCTCCTCTCCTGCACCAGCCATAAAGAGCCATTCCAGACCAGTTGTTTGTTTAAAAAAAAATAAAGAAAAAAGAAAAGCTTTTGACGTTTACGGCTCTTACGCAACACCAGCAATAAGGCAAGCTCCAGGGCTGCTGAAGTGCAGCTCCGTTATTACTAAGATGGCACAAAGCAACAGAAGTGTTGAACAGGAAACAAATATGAAAACTGCCTAGGATGTGTGGTGCATCCAGGCTAAAATCTGCATTTATCCTTAAACAAGTTCATAAAAGTCCTCTTTTACACAAGCTGCAACAGCATCACGCCTCCCTCTCTGAGAAATTCCAGCAACATTAGACATCTGACTTAGCCTGCACATAGCACTTTATAAGGAAAGCAAATGGTGTGGCACACTGTGTACCTGGTGTATCATAGTGTGTGTGTGCGCTTTCCCACACTGCACTTCATGGACACAACAGAATCAAATGAGTCAGCTAGAGCCTGTGGTGTATGTGGTTTAAGAAAGTAATGGAGCAGATGAAAATAACATCTTTGGCAGACACAAGAACAGCATTTTTGGATTAATATAAACGATAATTTCAAATGCTCTCTAACCAAACAAGATCACTTCACTCAGTCATTTGCTGTGTTGTTGTGTATGTGCACAGTACCAAGAATGGAGATATTTCAGACTCTAGCTTTATGCTGGCGAGATAATTATATTACTTAATTAACACTGTCTACCGGTTTTCCTGGTATGCTGCCCACCTCATTGTAAGAAGATACTACTATTAGATCTGTCCTTCAGCTTCTTTCAAATAGTCTGTGAACCCTTCATCTTTTTCCTGTTAGATTCCACATGCAGGTGGCAAACTCAGACCTGAAGTGATGAGTTCTGATTCATGAATTCTGCTTCAATAAATATAATAACCATCTTTCTAATCATGACTAGGATATGTGGAGCTGAAAACCAACAGGCAACGTATTTAAAAGCAACAAGGCCTAAACGAACAAGAAGAAAATAAAGTGCTAAAAGAGAGAGATTAGATCATGTGATTGATTTGATTTCAGGATCCATATTTTTCACAATGTCCATCTCTGTCATGCAAAGCCCTCGTGGATGGAATCTCCATAGAGACAAGAGTTTCTGTGTCACGAGTGGAAAATGTTTTACTCCAGTAGTTTTTGTTTCCTGTGTTTACCGCCTCTGTATCTGCCAGCAGAGTGAAAGGTCCTTCTAATTGCTGACATTTGGCCTTTAAAATCAAAGTTAACGAATGACCTGCAGGTATCTGAGGTCTGGGTATAGAAAGTTGATTAGCAGGGCCAGCAGCCGAGGTCCATCTTTGAGACAGTGTCCTGGGTAACGGATGAACTGGACAGCTTTATTCACAGTATCCTCTAAATCAGCATACTGCTTGCTGCTGGGCATGGCCTCCAACATCCCCAACATCTGCATCCAAAAAGAGAAAAAAAGTTATTCTTAGAAAATAATTGTAGACTAGAAACTGGAAACATTACAGTTTTCTTTTCTAATGTACTTGTTGTGCTTTTGCAGAGAGCTGCAAGTCAGATGTGGGTTGGAGTCGAAGCTCGGTCTCTGATGGCACTTGGATGGACAAGAAAGCGGCCAGACTCCGAACCACCACCCTGAACCTAAATGTTATTGCATAAACAGCTGGTTTGTTAACTGTGGCAAATCCCTTTTGTACTCTAGCCCAGAAACAAAATATTTAGATTTGTAAATAAAAACCGCAAATGCACACCTATTAGAAACGGGAGATCTCTTCCCAAGACCTATAGCTCCCAGGAGCCCGGAGTTCAGTCTTTCTTCTCCCAGCTGGAGCAGCCTGGTTTGCAACCTCACCAGACCCATGACCACTCCCGACACTTCGCTCTGGCCTGCCTGTGGCTGCAGCTGCTCCACAGAGAGACTGAGCGCTTTGTGCCACCAGAGAAACAGTTTAGCTTCATCCCCTGGACCACTGAGCACAAACACAAGCAGAAACCTTTGCATTAACGCGCATGAAATACCTAAAGCCGTTCCATCACACAGGCTGACAAACACAAAGAGGATCAAACCTGGGGAACACCTGTGTAGTCCATGTATTAATGAGGCCCAAAGTCCTCCTCTCATTAGCCGCTGTGTATTCGGTGTTGAGGCGTTGCAAGATGAAGGCATAGAGTGTCAAGAAGCTCCCTCCTGACTGGCTCTCGGAGAGGAAGTCGTCCACTGTGAGCTCAGGCACCTGGAGGGATGCCAACACAGGACCCCAACCTACAGTCTCCTCCTCAGCTGAAGTGAACAGATAAAGAATCCTTAATGTTACATTGAAGCTCTGCTCAAACAGAGGACATTTCCAGAGCTAATATGTTTCACGCTGAAAGATGTAAGCTGAAAATGAAAGAGGCCAAATTTGAGGCAGCAGAAGCTCATGAACAGCACTAAATTAGACAGAACGGGTAGGAAACGGGTTGCTCACCATGGTTGAAGTGTGCTGTGATGCATGCCTCCATAATACGCGTCATGTGTCGGACAGAGGCGAGGCAGCGGGAGCAGGCGGTGAGGAGGGGCAGAATCGGAAAGCCCCTCCCCTTTCTGTCCAGCCAGGTGATGACATGAGCGGCCAGCGCCTCACCGGTGGACACGCCCACTCCGTTGAGCAACGCCAGCGTGTCGCTGAAGAGACTGCAGAAGGCCATGTGCCTCTGCTCCAAACCCACCTCTGCAGCGGGAAAAGGAGAAGGTGGGACGACGGAGGTGAGAGATGAATCCATTACTTTTGGCTGAAAACGCCGAAGAGGAAGGTCACAAGCGCAGTTTACCTGGTGGGTTGAAAGTAACAACGCTCTCCAGGAGCATTTCCAGCTGAGCTTCCAGGCCGCTGAGGTTGATGCCACCTCCTTGTTCCAGTGTCACCAGACATTGCACACACCAGCTCACGTAGGCTCCAGCCTTCAGCGTCTCCTCCTGATAGTGGAAGGATGACATAAGGTTCATATTTAATATACATTAGTTCAGTTTTTGACTCAGTACTAATGAAGATAAAATCATAAATACATGCAAAATGGTCATGTATTCACCTTAAATAATATCATTTAATCATTTATACCTGACTTATAAAGCTGTGCCTTACAAAACTGATTTCTCCAAAGAAGAATTAAGGTTACAGAGTACAACTAAAAACACAGATATTTAAGTGTGAACATGATTTTACAAAGTGATAAAAGCCTGGCAAAAATTCAGAGAATATAAGAATTTAGAATGGATATTCCAAGTCTTCTGCTTTCACACAGGGTGAGGCTGCCGGGGTGCCAGAAATGCAGAAATGAATCAAATACTATGTTTTACAACGTTTTACCACCTGATGTGATTTTTAAACAACTGTCACATGGTCACATTTGTTATGTAAATTATCCAGCAAGGCAGCAGAGACATTCTAATGTGAAAAACCATCGGCAGAGCAGCGTGGCACCTGGTGTGGAGCCTCACTGGGGCGGGGCTGCAGTCCCGCCGCACCACGGAGGGATTTCAACAGCAGCTGAGGGGCCGAATCAGCGCTGAGCAGCAGAGAGGGGGGGTAATGGGTGCTGACATATCCCAGAATGCCCTGGTATGAAGACAGGTCCAGTTGGTGCCAGGCCAGGGAGGTGGACTGAACCAGCAGACTGAGCAGAGGGGAGTCCTGAGGGGGCAAGAAATGAATAAATGAAGCGACCAGAACTCTGACCCTGACGTGACTCTGGAAGACAGGGCTCACCTGTTTACTCAGAAGCTGCTCCTCCTTTGCCAAAAAAACAAGCATGTACAGCAGATAGACCAGCATGGCGTGCACCTCCTTCTGTGAACATCTGTCTGGTAGAGCTGGATAGGTGGCAGAGCTGGGGGGTGTCTGTAAGTGGTCACTCAGGACGCTAACCCAGTTAACGTCACACAACAGTTCTCCCATAAACAGAAAGCAGCTCTTGGGACTCCCTCTCTCTACCTGGAGGAAAATAAGTCAAATAAAAATCAATGTCAAAACAAAAAAACTAACATCTTTGGTGTCAATAGACTCTCCTCAATATTTTGACTCCATCTGAAGTACAACTACTGGTAGATTTACAGCAGAGGGTGCAGCCTGATCATCCTCAGGTGCTTCAACTTGTTCTGATTCTACATGATAGAATGTATTAATTTTTATCCGTCTTGAAAGAAGACTTTCTTCCAGTTTGTTGAGACTAAGATGATCATTATGGAAAACCTTGCTTTAAAATGAAAGCTTGGAAAAAGGTCTCAGATTAACAAGCTCCCCTGAGCCTTGCGTGTCCAGAGCAGAGCGAGCTACAAAGCGGAGTATCTTACATTGAAGAGCTGCTCCATGACCTGAGTGTCTGGGTGTAGATGTCTCCAGGGGAGGCTGTGCAGATGTGTGTGGTACAGGTACAGCAGGTACTCGGGTGTGCGGGGAGAGGTGCAGCTTTCGCAGTATTGCATCATACACAGCCAGAGAGCACCCCTCTGACCAGGCAGCAGACGGTCTGCGACAGGGACAAGTGGAGTTACAAGTGCATATTCTCTCTGGAGGTGTTGTTTAGTATAAAGAGGGTTGACAACTTACCTCTGAATTTGTGATGTAGAGTGTCAGTAAGCTGAGTGTAAAGACCAACGAGACGTCCCGCAGCACTGGCGTCTGTCTCCAGCCATGGGTAGCACTTGCTGTTGCCGAGACACAAAAAGACAGATGTTCACATGTCATATTTGATTGCTTACATCTTTTCACTGTAAGATTTTTCTATACGAGCCCTGCGGTGTGATATATAATGCACTTTAGAAATCGGATCAATTAAGTTAACAGAAATACTTTATTCCTTTAAGTCTGTATTTATAAAAAAAGAAAAAAAAATCAAAAGAAATTGTAGGTTGTCCTTCTATAATGTGCTGCCTTCTCAAGGGTCTGTTGTTTGGGGACAGGTAGCGCCACACTCACCCCCCTTCATTTGTATCCAGAGGAAAGATCCATGGCTTAAATAGCTTCAATAGTTTGCCGTGTAAGTTCTGCAGAGCTGCGAGAGGAAAAGACACATTTCCCTCAACAATAACAAATAACAAAGGGTTTACAGGAAACCAAAGGTTAAACTCTTACAAACTCTGCCAGTCAATGGTTACCTTTCATTATTTTGCTGCTGCCAACTGGCTCTCTTGCGCAACCGTTGAACTGTGCATTGATTAGGCAACCAATCAAATGTTCCCAGAAAGAAACAACGTGATCGATGTATGGAGTCCAAGCAGAGTAGAGGCCAAAACTGCGGAGGTCTGGCTTACTGAGACGACTCTTCAAGAAGAAGTCACTCAGCCAGTCAATTGTTTCATCCACCTGCAACATAAGACAACAGTGCTGATTTAAAAGTGAATCAGCGTAAGATAGACAGCACAACAGTTCTCAGAGGGGCAGGTTTTCCCCATGAGCATCACTGACAGCTACCTGCTGTGGAGAGAGGCTTATGGGGGCTCTGTGAGAAGAGGCTGGGGGTCCGGCTGCTGAGCTGATGGATTGTTCAGCTTTGCTCTTGGAGCTGCGAGATGGAGGTAGGCAGCCGAGCACTCGCAGGGTCACTTTCCAGCACTCTGGATTCAGTAGCTGATTTGATGAACCTGCCAAGAGTAAAAGAAGGACTTTGCTGAAGAAGCCGCCTATCAAGTCATTCTGAAGAATTCTTTTTTTAATCAAAGCAGCATACAGGCAGAACCTCTTTTATCAAAAGAGGAAGAGGCAAAGTAGTGATGGAGAATGAGAGTTTCCCTTGAATTTGATCTTGTTAATTATTTCCTTAAATCTTTCTGTCAGAGGAATGAATATGTTATCTATTAATGATGAACAAGAAGACCTAAAGGACATAAAAGATCTTGCTTTGCAAAGTACATTTCTTGGGACCATAAAATTAGGCCTATCTTAACAAAATAACCAGCTTTCATGATTGTTTTCATGATTCAAAACACACAACCTGTAAATCCAAGAAACAAAGATTCTTCAACAATTAAATTTATACAGTGGGTTATATATGAGTCTGACAACATCAGTCTGCTGTAAAAAATACAAAGAAATACAGAAACAGCCTTTCCTGATTTGAGTGAATGACTAATGGCAGGCTAACTTACTGTTCATGAGCAGACGTAGGCAGTCGCTGTAATGGTCTGGGAAATGGTTCCTTACAAGCATGGTCCAGTGCTTTGTGAAAAGGTGGAAAGGTGTGAGAAGTTCAGGCTCAGGATCTCGGCCACAGACGCAGAGGGCGCCATGTACCAACTCTAGCAAGCGAGTTCTCTCTGAAAAGACCGGATGGGCCTCATTCAGCCACAGAGACAAATCGAACTGGAAGGGAAGACAGTAAAAGACAGCTGCTGTAACTGAGGCTCTGGGGTCTAAATCCTCGGGCTACTTCAACGCATTTCCATCTGACTAACTTTGGTGAGCAGCATGAAAATGACATCAGCGCTGTCAAGGTGTAGGGATGTCACCACGTCCTGGTAAAGGAAGACGAGCTGATCGGGTGCTGCGTTGGGCGTGAAGAAGGGGGAGACCAGAGGACAAAGTCGCCTCTGCTCCAGGATGGTCTTCAGGACACGACCACACTCCTCTGCATTTCCCTGAATAAACACCTACAAACAAACACTGTTTTTTCTAAATCCATCATGGTTTATGCGCAGAATTTCTCACTTTCCCCCCCTGTCTATCAGAGTTTTGATGCGTTAGGGTTAGGTTTTTTAAAAATAATGTCAATCTGAGGTTATCATGGCATTAATATGAATGTACTTTACATTCTTGGGCAATCGACTTTGTTCAAGGTCCGTAGAAGCGCTTAGAAAATTGGATTTGAATTTGTGCCTAAAATACATTTCTGTTCTGTGTGTGTGAGTTTGTCTCTTTGGGAGGAGTGTGCACACCTGTCCCAGAATCTCCACACATGATGAGAGATACTGCCGCGTAGGGGGATGTCGCAGTGTGTCCTCGCACACAAAAGACACCACCTGGTAAAAAACGGACACTCCAACTTGCTGCACCCCCAGAGATTTCTGAGCTTTGTACAGATTTACAAGAGCCCTGCAAATACAAAAACGAGGCAAGAGTTAAAACAACACTGTCTAATTCAGAGATAGTCTATTTGTGATATGCATAGTGGCTCTTCTGTGTTGGAATGGTAACGTGTGTAAGGACTAACGTGATAAAGTTCTCAGTGTGGACAGCAGCCTCCGCCAGGCTTTGAGGTGGAGGAGCCATAGAATCAGTCTGAAGCTTCTTCAGGTCCCTGCGCAGAGACGTTATCTGGTTGTGCACTGAGTCCTGCCTCTGGACGCGCTCACACTATGTAGATACACAAAACGCAAACACAAAGACTGATTAACAAACCATGCCAAAACGGTACTCTAAAATGGGGCTCACATGCTGTGTGGGTCATCGTACTGTGACTGTGATGTTGGCGGGCCCCTGACACGGCTGCCCTCCCTTTCCTTTACACTCCAGGGCCATGCTGACTTGCTCCGGTCGATTCTTAAACAGCAAAGGAAGGCTCTCCAGCAGCTCCTGCTCCATTGCCACCTGCTGGGCTTCACGTGCAACTGCAATCCTGACATGTGCACAGAGATCAGAAGAATTGTAATTATGCATACTGGGCCTCTGCAGTTCTTATAAAGTGTATAGGAGCAGGTGTATTCTGCTTCATCTACCTGGCCTGCTCTTGCAAAATGCTGAGATCCTGCTGTAGCAGTTGAGCTGCAGCTTTAGCATCTGTGAGACAGGCGGAGGGGACCTCAGCCACTGGAACCTTCAGCTCCTGTAGCTCAGGAGGTGGATGAGGAATTGGATGTTTCTGGAGGTTGGACAGGATTCGTTCTCGTGCTGACCATAAATAAATACAAAATTAATAAGCAACATTATACAGATTACAAATGTGCTCTAAACAATTAATCAGTTTGTGAGTAATTGGATGAACATGCAAAATTATATAGAAGTTATTTTGTTCCCATTTACTGTGTAGGCTCATAATCATATTTAAACCCGACAACTTTGCTTTGTCTGAGTTTTCTTTTCAGGAAAAAGTACAATATCTGCTGTCTAAAACAGAACATTGCTAAAAAACAAAAAACTAACACAAACAGCAGATTTTAGTCTGAACTATTTTCACAATTGCAAATGTATTACAATTCTGTTAGTGTATTTTATATATCCTATTTTTTATCTTCTGAGTCAGCATAGTCGAAACCGGAGGGACCCAACGTATATCAGCAAGATAGGAACTGAGCCTCCTCAGCAAAATATGCACCATTCTATTCATACATTTCTTAAATCAAATCAGTATGTACATCTGGTTATTATTCAGATACTAAAGACATTACTTATTCTCTCTACCATTGTTCAGACTGGTGTTGTCAGTGAAATCCATGCTCTGGGTCAGCAGGAATGTTGGCTCACTCTGCACCTTTTCCCACAGAGACAAAACCTCCATTTCATCATACCGCAGACGTTCCTGGTCTACATACTCCAGCCATAGTTCCTGCAGCAGAATATTTAAGGACATAGAATATGTCACAATGCATTTGTTATAATATTCCACTCACATGTCCACAATGTTCTTATTTCAAACACACACACAAATAAAAAACATCAAGATATGTTGACCTTCTGCTGCTGCATGACCTGTGCCAATCTGTGAGCTTCATATTCTGGAGGAAGAGAAGGAAGATAGACTTCCTGCCTCTGTAGAGTCTCATCATCCAGCCACAAAGCAAACACACCAAACAACCTGCAGACAAGCCAGCGGCAGAAAACTTCACCTTCAAGTCTCATCTCAAAGAAACATCAAGACTGCGACTTATTCTAACACCTGTGCAACCTGAATTGTTTATTCTTTCATCCATCCAGTTTTATCTATTCGCTAAGACCTTGTGAAGTCTCTTGTTATATTTTCTCATTTTTACACCTGCTTTGCATCTTTGAGTTTAAATGATCGTCCTTTTTACAATTTTGCATGTTTGTGTCACTTTTGTACTGACTTTCTTTAACGTGCTCTGTACACATTACATTTTACAAAAAAATGCAATTAAACTTTTCAATAACAAAAAGTAGTGACTTTCTATGGACATCTGTGGTACCAATGACCTACCTGACCATCTCTGTGTGCAGCTGAGGAGAGGTGAGGTAAGGTGGTCTGGAGTTGTCGGGACTCTCATCACCCTGGGTGTCTGATGTGGGTGTGTGCAGAGGGGGCACCCTGAGAGCCTGGCTGGCAGCGTGGTGGAAGTCGGACACCTCTTGTATTCTCTGCCTGAGGTCCTTAAGTAAAGCAGTCTGAGAAGAGGTTTGGAAAAACCTTCGGCCGATGCACCCTGCTGCCGCAAGTCTTTTGGGCAAAACAGAGTAATGTTTGAAAAATTAGTATTTTGGCTTTTTTTCTGTTTTCTCTGGCTAGGCACAGTGATGACTGTGCATCTTACCCGTACTCTGGTCCAGGCTGTCTAAGGTAAAGCTGCAGGAACTTCTGCCAAATGAGGGGAAGGAGGGGGTGGTCGGGTGGTGTGGCTATGGCCTGACTTGCCCAGCGATACACCTGCAGTCGCTGCAGAGATGGGGCTACCGGCAATTTCAGCCTCTGCTGCACCTTCTGACTCAGAACCACAGACACCTTTTATCAATCTCTCTGTAACACCAGCCTTTACACAGACTATTGCAAACAGTCGTTATTAATATTGACTGAAACCTCACAAAGTGCAACAATAAACTGAATCTTCCATGTGTCATCTCAAAATGTTATTGTGAAATAAGTTGTAATTCCTCACTCTAAAGTAATGCTGAGATATTGAATAAAAGATTGGGAGTAAATCATTTTTATCCCAGTAAATATACTCAATACTTGATGATGAAAGTGTTTTTTTCTCTACCTTTAAGGCTTGATCTGGTGTCATGTTAGAGTCTGAAAGTAGCTCGTTCTCCATACAACGTCTCAGCTGAGAATCTTCCTCAAACGTTCCCTCCATATTCAGCACCAGCCACGCAAACCAAACCTAAAGGCGACACAAACAAAAGCAGGTCTGTTAGGACTAACAACCAGCGAGTCTCATCAAAAGCATTTGGTCACATTGTTGGTGCTTTAGGGACCCTTACTTCTGCACTAAGAGACTGGCCCTCTATGAAGGACGGTGTCGCATTTCCAGCAATCCAGCCAACCAGAGAAGAGATCAGGCCCCGATCTCCATGGTAACCCAGGGCGTTCTGCACAAATATGAAAGCATCTGGGATTTGTACATTAAAGAGTAGCTAAATTGAAGCTAAATCATTCAAACCAATCCAAACATTGTGTAAACACCTTATGCTGCTGGTACAGGAGCTTCTGCACACATTCTTCCTGGTGCTGGGTGAAGGCAGCACAGCAAATCTGATCCATGAGGAACAGGACTGTTTTGTCTCGGTACCACAAGTTCTGCTGAGTCAGAATTCCCACCCAAAACTCCAGCACTGCGGCAGCTCCTACGCGACCAGTCCAAGAACTTTCCACGATGTGGCTCTTAAAAATAAAATAGAAACGTGGTTACATCCTTTTCTTTTAGATGATGTAGAGATTAATCAATCATTCTACTTAAATCTCAAAACACCTGTTTAATTTTTTAATATGGGCCATAAAATGTTGATGATGTAAATCCCACATCCTAACTCCTTCACAATCTGTGAACAGTTTACGTTTTATTACTAATGCTGGGTGAAGTTAATCAAGACATAAAGTGAATTGTTAACAACCTGATCTGCATTTCGTCCACACTATATCTCTCATTCCAGAAAATCTGAGGACATGATAGTTAAAGTTATAGATATAAGTTATTTTATGTCAAAGTTGAAATGGTATACCTGAATCATGCTGTTCAGCAGACGCACATTGTCTCCATAACTGGTTCCAGTCAGGAGTGGAGCTACTCGATGTGTGACCTGCTGTGCCACCCCTTGAGGACAAACGCTGTCACACTGTAAGAATAACTGGACACAACTGACAAACCTGGCAGAAACAACGGCATAAGGTCACATGTTAGGTAAGTATAGTCATAAGGTACAGTTACGGGATGATACATGAAGTTTAATCTTACTGAGAGTTGTTGACCAAGTAAAAGGTTAGGGGGTAGGTGGGTGGTAGGATATTATCCAGCAGATGGACCGCAGCTCTCAGGTGGCGGGCCTGAATCAGACTTTTTAACAGCCCAACCCCCTCAGTACAAAAGTTTTCCAGACTGGAAAAAAAAAAACTTGATTAAAATTATGTAGAGAAATCACTTTTTAGATTATCTCTGTGATCACAAACCTGTGTCCCACTGTGGTCATGGCAATGGAGAGGTAGCATCCAATAGGGATGCCTGCTTTTACAGCCCTGAGCACAGAATGCATGCTAGGTGCATGTGTCAACTCTGGTGGGGGGTTGGACGCCATGGTGGGCACCACCCAGGCTCCTTTGGGGTTTTGAGCATTTCCATGGAGCTTTAGCCTTAGCAACAGTTGCCACGCCCACTGACTGAAAGATGCTTCAGGAGACACACCCAAACGAAGGACACTGGCAAGGTAAGACACCTAAAGTGGGAGAAAGATAGAAAAAGATTAAACTACATTTGAATTGATATTAAATCAAATTATGAAAGTTAGTTCACAAACATATGAAAGATATGGGAATGTTTGACCTGTTTGATTCCCTCTGATATGAGGCCACTGTACGGTTTATCTGTAAGGTACTTCTGATAGGCTTCAGCCACCAGGAGAGCCACCTCACGGTGCAGCAACGATGACAGGACCAAAGAGCCCTCCTGCCAAAGATAACAGGGCAGACATTTAAAAACCCGCAGATGTGCTGAGTCTGAAAAAACTCCAAATGCAGCTCCAGGTACCTGTGTGTAACCCCAGTTCAGGCCCTCCAGGATAACACAGGCTAATCGGTTCTCCACTGCAGACAAGGGATGCAGGAGCAACCAGGCTCCGATCACACATATTTCCTCTGTCCTTGGCTGCCACAGACTCAAAGGAAGTTCTTTACACAGGTACAGTGCAACCTGACAGAAATAGGAACTCAAATTATGGCATTTTTCAAATGTAACACTTGTACACTTACTAAAAATTTAAAATAGGTTTACCAACCATTCCTACACACTTTATGGTCTCTCTGACTCTCTCAATGAGCACAGAGATGACATACGGATGAGCTGTAGCTATGGCAGCCAGCAACTCTCTCCCCACCTTGGAATAGGTTTCTCTGGTGGAAACACTCACATAAGACACCTGTGGAAAAAAAACATAATTAATAGAAATAAAGAGTCGAAATGTCATCATGAACCAGGACAATGCAGCTCATACTGTAGGAAAATAAACCCAATGTAGTTACAATGTAGTTACCAGTATGGTGTTTCCAACACACACAGACTGTTCTTGAGTATTGTAATTGGACTATGTATTTTAATACTAACTGTATACAAAACCACCATTTACAGTGTATACGTTTCTTTTTTTTTTCTTGGAATCATTACTGCACTTCCCTCTATGTGTTTTTTCAACAAACCTGGTAAATCAGAAGAGTTATGGTGGTGATGAATGCAGGGTCAGAGTGCTGAGTGGGTGTTGCCATGTGTGCTAGTGCTGTGAGGAGGGAGATGCCGTCAGAGCTGTTCACCTCACACAGCCACTGCTCAAATCTCTCCTGATGCTTTGGATCTGTAACAGAGAGGAAAAAAAATGTGCTGACACCTCCAGACAGATAAATTAAACAGTGAAATACTATCTATTCCTAACTTTAGAATCCAAATGATGTTCAGTTATCAAATGCATTGGACAGTGTTCAATAAAACAAACTGCTTGGCTTCATCTCAGCATTAATAAAATGCGCCAATGAAATTATACATATGAAAGTAAGCGTGTATAGTGATACCCCTTAGAGCTTGAATGCAGGATTGAGTGTCACCGGCAGTGCTGAGCGTTTCCAGCCCTGCTGTCTCTGCACACTGCATAACATAAAGGACCTTCCACAGCATAGAGCTGGACAAAGTTCCATATGGCATCTCGGACATGAACAACCAAATGCCCAACCTGAGGGTGTAGGGACACATCAAGTAAATATAAAAACCTGAATGTAAAATCCTTTAAACTGACATGTAAACCGGAGGTCAATTATTTACCGTTTGTTTCTGAGAACATGTAAAACAGCTCTGAGAAAGAGATGATCGTATTCCAGCTGCAGCTTGTCCAGAGACAGAGAGTGTACATGAGAGTTGGACCCACCGGTTACACTCACATACTGGGCCCAGTGATCACTGACATAACACACGGTTACTCTGAGGAACAGGACAGGAGATCAATGCATTTTCTGTCTATTTGACCAGGAAAAGGGAAGAGTGAACATATGCGGCCATTTTGCTCATACAACTTGCTCACTGACCGTATGATGTGTCCTATTCGTTTGACCAGCTGCCTATATCGTGCTCTGTTATAGGTTTGAAGACCAACAGCGAGAATTTCAATGAGAGAGGAAGCGAAACCAAACACGCGCATCATCTTCTGACTGGAGCAGGCCTGCGGCTCATATACACCTGGGAAAAAGAACCTTCGGTCAGCCGGCGTGATGAATGACACCAGTACAAAACAGGCAGATAGGATAAACTGTCTCACCCAGCTTACTCATCCCCAGCATGTGCGAGTAGAGCTGCTGGAATGGGAACTGAGTCAGCAGGGAGATGAGATCTTCCTCATAGAGCAGCAGCCAGCTGCTTTCTGGGTCCTCATCCTGAACACAGAACAAAGGAGTGCAGTCAAAGTTCACTGAGCATTACTTTCACTGGAAAGTTATATTGGAAAGCTTTTCTCTCCCTCTCCCCTTCAAATGTTTCGAAATATAAGAGAAAAAAATAGCTGGAAGTAACTTTTACGAAAAATAATTTATACAATTGTTACAGATATGAATGTTCTGTTAAATATTGTCAGATAATCCATTAGTAGTAGTTCTTCATTTTAAATACAATTGACCCTGATCCGCACATTGAATTGATCATTTTTTCCCCTCCCTTCACTTACCTCTTCCCCTCCTTCATCAACAAGGGTCCAATTCCCAGAATCAGGTCCAGATGCTGTTGAGCTCTGGCTCTCACATGGCTTCATGTGACCCAGAAACTCTGCACGGTGTCTGGGTGACAACAGAGGAGCCAGAGGTTAAAGGGCAGTTATTAGAAACTAAAAAAATGAAATGGGTCTGAATGGCTAACATAGGCATATATATATAGAGAGAAAGAAACATTCACAGGGGTTAAATACTGCTATGCATTGTTCTTTTTTTACCTGGCAGGAGACATTAAAATTGCCAGTGCCTTCATGAAATGTTGAACTCCGTAAGTGTTTCCCAAAACTTGAATCTGGCGTAGATTAAACAAAACATTAGTCAACTGTATTCACAGGAAAAGGCAATTAAAAAACTAAAGATATGTTTCTCTACCGTACCTGGATGAAGGGTGCAGCCCACTTTCCCACCCCAGCAGGACAACATAAAAGATGGCAGAGCAGGTAAACGTGTTCCTCAGACCCTCCAGCATGAAGCAAGACAGCCACCTGGTGGAGGGTAGAATGGGAAAATGTGAACAATAAACAAATATGAGGAGGAGTTTAAAAAGTGGTTCAGATTCGTCTTTACCAGTCTCTCCAGCCATTGATGGATGTCTGTCTGGAACTGTGTGTCATCCAGGACTCTACGTGTGAAGCTAAAAAGGACACTTATGGCCTCCTTCAGAGGTTGGAGAGAACAGGGTTGCGTGTGTCTACCAGAGTAATCTGGAAAATAAAGAAATAAATAAAATAAATGTACATATGTGCACAGGATGGGTGAGAATAAATGTGAATTTCTTGACATGTAGAGCAACTTTGAAGTAGGCGTACTTTCAACAGCTCTCACCTTTAAGTAATCGATATAGGTATGACTCCACCTGCAGGCGTGACAGCAGAGCAGTGTAGGCATGCAGCACCACTTTCTGATGGAGAAGCTCACTGCACGCTTCAAGCATTCGCCTCAGTTCAGCCAGAACAGCGTCATTAAACTCCGCCTGCTGGAAACGGTGGTATCCACAAACCTTTGACTGGTCCGCACACACTCCCTGTCGGACAGAGAGGAAAAACATCACCACACCGGCCATTAATCATCATAAACAATCCCTGGACAAAACAAAAACAGCCCACACCTGAAGTGTGAGCTGTTCATCTCTGAAGCTCCAGAGGCGATTCTGTGTGCTTTTGCAGTCAGAGGACTGCGTGCGCAGCTGCGTGTGTGACTGGGTCAGCTGTCGGCGGCAGCGCCAGTAGTTCTGCAGCAGTTCCGTAAGTTCATGGTTCTCCTGCCTGGCAAGAGCACAAAACTGGGCGCCACACATCTCAACACCTTCCAGCCATGCCCGCAGCCCTCCGCCTGGCTCCCAAACACTCAGCTGCTCCAGTGAGAATGCCTGCAGAGAAAAAAACATAAGCAATACATACATACAGCACATGTAAGGGCCTACTAATGAGACAAATGCTTATCCATTCATTTTCTATACCAAAAATGAATGAATGAGTGGGTTGAGGGTGGAGCCTAAGCAGTCATTGGGCAGGAGGTACATTACAGGGCCACACAAAGACTAAACAACTATACATGCTCACTTTTAGGCTCCGTTTACAAACACTAATCAGCATGCACTTCAATCCGAGATTTAAACTACAAATTCCTTCAGTGTGAGTTAAAGGTGCTGACCACCACACAACTGCAGCAACCAGAAATGTCAGTATACAGAAAATTGTCATCATATCAGTGACATATCGCATGAAATCACCTGCATCTCTGGAGCTGTTTTGGGTAATTCTGGGTACAATTTGCTTCTTGACAGCTCAGCTATTGACTCCAGAGGCTGCAGACTTGGGGGAGAAGATTCCTGCTCAGGAAGTGCCAACACTGCAGGTTCCTTTTCACAACTTTTCACCCCTTCATCACATAACTGTATCACGCTGCACTCCTCCAGTGTAGGGAGAGATGGGTACAATGCAGGGGCAGTCGGTCTCTCAAACTGAGGTGCAACAATAGGCTGATTCCATAACTGCAGATCAGTGTTAACCTGTGGTGCAACTTTAAGTTCCATCCCTTGAGCTTTAACACCACCATCCTCCTCTTCCTCATTGTTCGATTGTGTTAGACTGGCAGCCAACTGTGGTGCAACCGCTGCCAAATTCAGACTAGACTCGAGAGTCTGAGTTAAATCTAATGCAGACGGGGTCTGTGCTGAGGGAGTCTGTTGCTTAACAGAGGCCAGTTGTGTTGGTTGTGCTGTGGTCTCTGTGGCCTGACTGGGACTCTGCTCCTTGTCCTTGGCAGCCGGAGGAGGAACATCAGGCAGGCTGAGGGGGATGTCCATGAAACAAGAGCTGGAGGCTTCATCACAGACATCTGAGGGAACTGTGGTTTTTTTGTCCTCTTCTGAATGCTTCGGCTTCCTGACCAGCTGTAAACAAGTGAATGATAACACATATGATTAAGTGCGCTTGACATATGATTAGTCTTATGAAACAAGAACATACTATTGTGGCACAGTTTATGCATCAACTTAAATTATATGTCAGGTTTAAGTTACTTAGAATACTTACACTTTCACATTTTTATCGCAAAGATGTATTATTCCTAATAATAATGAATTTATGACAATTACAAGTCACTATACAAAAATCAAGAGTAACTTGTACTTTCTAAATTTTACAAGCAAATTTAATTTTTATTACATATCTACATATGAAGAAAAACATGCGGACAAGCCAACTGTGTTATGAAGATTCCAGGGAAGGAAGGAAACTAATTGTTTTCCCAAAATGTGAAGGTCTGGGAACAGATCATCACCGATTACCAAATTTCCAACGATCTTGATGTTAAACTTCAATGTTTTGTAGAGCCTTCCGTTTAATATTATTTTAGTTTATAATGTATTTTTCATATTATTTGGGCTCAATTTAACCCGTAACTGAAGGAGGAGCGAGTGGTTGCACAATAAGTGTTATTTGTCACCTGTGACTTTCCGCTGGTTTTTGTTTTAGTCTTCTTTGGTCGCACAGCCTCCATTTTAAGAGCCTGTTCACATCAGACCACACACAGCCTGGATCACTGTGTCACACTGAAGAGTCCAGTGGCTGAAACGATCAACTCCAAACCCACTTGACAACTATACGTCATCCTATGTGCTCTGGATAAACAACAGCCAGAAGCTAAAACAGCTAGCTGGGTTCTGTCTGTGATAAGCAACTGGAAGCTGCCTGTGCTGTCAAGATAAAAATAGATAGTCACTGTCACTAAAACATTACATTCTTCTATTTCCTGTGACGAAAACTCAATGACGTTGGATGCCAAAGCAACAACGGACACGTTTAAAAACATAAACCATGCATCCGGGATTACATTTATGGAAAAACGAAACCAGTTTCAGTTGAGCAGACTCAGTTTAGCTAAGCCACGCTAACACTTAGCTGTTCGCCCGTTTAGCTGCATTGTCTTCCTTTGTTTTTCCTGCCGTTCATGATTCTAATTGTTGCTGTTCACATGACCAAAATCAGATTTCAACACGTTGAAGCGGATGTCATGCGACAATATGCACCCTCCCCTCTCCGCTAGTCGGCTGTCATTTGTTTTTGTTTTGTTTTTTCCAGGAACTGCGCGATCGCAATCCATGGTCACATGACCACTCCACCTCTCTACGGGATCCGAGAGTGGACAAGCAATATTTTTTGTTATTGCTGTTCTTTCCTAAAAGATCAATCTTCTGCAGAACTTTTAAAACCTTAACATAACTATTTTTGAGTCAATTGTATTTGAGGCTCACTGAATAAATCGATCTAAAGAAAAAAAAAAAAACAGGTCTGTACAAACATAAATGTACTGATTGATTTGGATAAACAGTGACCCCAAAAACCTTTATTATTGATTACATTAACTTACATTTTCCCTTTATGATACTTCTTCTTCATAAGCAAGCCTAAGACAATGCACTTGGTTTTTTTGACACCTAATTGTGTAAATGTTGACTTGCTTCACAACACATACCACAACCCATAAGCAAAAATAGATTTTGCTTTCTGACATTTATCAAGAGCAGTGTACACATTCACAAACATGTCAAGTAATCAATCATACTTTTTATCTTTCCATGAGGAACATTTCTAGCAAAGAAATACTTGACTTGATAAGAAAAAAGTCTATAAGGTTAATGATTACTACTACATGAGCTATAAATATCAAGTACTTTGAAATCGACAAAAGGATTGTGCCCATATAAAAGACATTAAACGAGTGCGCCCTTCACACAAAAAACGGTAAGGTATTGTCAAGAATATATTTCTTTAAATACTTGACTCACTGGTATAAGCTACACCAACATGCACTGAAATTCATATTTAGTTTTCTTCATAACCTCTCGCCAGGCAGAATATTAGAATGTTAATACAACTATAACATGGCAATAATGATATAGCCTGTGTGACTATAGAACGCTATGATATTTACGGAAAACACGAGAATATGTTTAATCAGTTCTTACATCCGTAATAGACCTGATAATTCAGGAAAATATTGATTGAGAGAGATTTGTGACGTCCAAGGTCTGCTCTTCAGTTAATTCAGTAATCTGAAGGCATATAAAACTGCTGTGAACTTGATGAGGGGCTGTTCGGTATGTCTGTACTAAAACTCAGTGTTGTGCTGTCATAGAAGGTCGGTGAAAAGCTACAAAGGGGGTATGTCTGGTTGTCTGTTTCCTGGGTAAACAATGTGTTTAAAGGGAGTTGCTCTTGCTGGCATGTGTGACTTGGTGCCTGGCTAGAGACTTCTGGTGAGTGGTGAATGTATGCTTGACTCAGAGCCAAGCTCAGGATCTCTGTCTTTTCCTTGTAGAAGCGTAGTTCTATGCCTCGACGGCGGGCCAACACCAGCTTCCTCTGTGCCACCTGCAGCTCTGCTCCAAGAAGCCCCGGTGACCTCTGCTCTAGTGCGAGCCAATCCAGAGCCATGCTGCTTCGCATATACTCATCAAGCCCCCGCTGTGAGTAATAGGCAATCACACTCTAATGGAGGAAAGAAAAGAGGCTGTCATCATCATCCATTAGCAGACATTCGGCTGCTGTATCAAAGTTTTCTGTTACTTAGTGTTATATCTGGCTGGTAAAACTTGTCGTACTTGTCGAGAGCACTGTCTTTCCCTTAGGGCCTTCAGTGTCCCGTTCCAGTGCAGCAGCTGGAAAATTGTCATCATCTCCTACAGAAAAAAGAGAGTGAGACTTGAAAGACAAACTAACAGTTCCAGACCAGAAATTGTTAGTTTGACAAAGAAAACATTAGTAAATCTCTTTAAGCCAAGCCTAAACTGCAGCTGATTGTTTCAACAACGTGTCACACATTTAAGAGTTAGTGCAGTTTTCACCCTGATTCATAACAACCACTGGCCCAGCAGCTGCCATGTGTTAGGGGCAAGTGACATTAGAGTTAAACAATGAGAATGTATACATGAACTCAAACAGATCTAACGAGACACTGGTGGAAAATGATACATAGGCTGTCTGGCATGAAGTTCACTTTGGACTAGCTCTCCTGTTTACTCTGTTGCCTGTGCCTCACTTTGTGGAACTGCCAGAGACTATGTGGCACCTCCTGCACTAACTGCATGAATTAAAACTATTTCAGGGTGTGTAATTTATGCTTGGTGCCATATATATATAGTTCTTTATTTTTTGTGTGAAAATGAATGTCTTGTATGGTGTGTGTATTGCTCCAAGGCTCGTCATGTCAATGATCTGGGGTGTAGCAGGAATGATAATGAACCCACTTCCTGCAACTAATAACTCCCTGTCTGCAGACATGGGTTTATTTAACTAGTAATTTTAGGTGTACCTCGACACACTGCCAGAATTCTAGATTATAGCTATTTACTGAAGGTGAAAACAGACTGGAGATTAAATGACTCCAATGAAAGGCAAAATTACCACCCAATGTTTGCCTTAATAATGACTCATTAAGTAAAATTAAAACACTTAAATTTTGAGTCTGATTTTGCTGAGAGAATCTTTAAAATGTCGTATCTCAAAGTTATGCTTTAGAGAGCCTGAATCCTTTTAAGTTATTTGATCTTTCATACATTTACAACATGACACCCCATGATTTATGAGCTCAGCTGAAGAAAAATATAATTTTGCACAATGGCTTCCTGTTATACCTGGAACTCAAGCATAGTCTTTCCCATGTAGGAGTTCAGCAGGAGACTGTAGGTTCCTAAACTGGTACTTGAATCAGACGCATTGTCCACAGACACCTTTACACAGAAAAGAGTGCACGTCAATAGTTATCTTGACAATAATAATGATGCAGTTTACTTGTGCTGGCTTACACTTACGGCACTTTCTCTGGCTGCCTGTTGCAGGCTTTGTGTGATGAACTCTGGGTTGATGCGTCGACATGGAAGCTCGTTCACGAGCGAGTTCATGAGAGCCACGCGAGCTGCATCCCTGCGAGCTTCTGCTTGGGTGTCACACACCTGAGAACATGGACGGGAGGTTGAAATGTCCCAGTAAAAACAGCAAGGGAGAATAGTGAAAAGCTTTGTCACTTCAAAGAGAAAACCTCAGGGTCAGCGGATTTGGGTGAGCACTTACTCCCACATTTTTGGATGATTTTACACTTCAGTACAGCTGGTCATGGGATCAAACCTCAAATCACCATTGAGGGCAGGATACAGAGGCATTCACAGTCAACCTATCACATGATCTTCTCTGAGCTGTCTTGGTCATGACAAACCCACTAATAAGCAGCATCAGGTTTAAAGTGAACAATAAGAAAGCAAAGCAACTGCGAATGTGTGTCCAACTGTATTCCATCTAAAAAATATAAATTGTTAGAGTTGTTTATGTCTCATCAGCTAGCTCAGACTAATCCCATGGATTTTATGTTTTCATTTATTGGTTGATGACCTCCATAAAAAGAATGCACTGGTGAGATCTATTGATACTTTGTCTAAGAAAGAAATTTGACCCATCTCTAAAATTTAACGAGCTTGAGATGTCATTCTGTACAAAAACACTTACAAGCAATCCTTTATATTAAGTCAAAGTTTCACAATATACAGTGGTTTTCAATCATTCCTTTCATTTTCATTGATGATATTCAAAAGGCAAAAAGCTTTTTGCCATACTCTGTTCTGAAAATACTTTTCCCACCCATGATCACTTGTGAGTGCTTGTCATGTACTGCAGACAGACAGCTGTGATGACAACAGCATTACCTTATAGTTCCCAAAGCAGCTGCCTCCTGGAAGCGTGACGTAGCAGACGTACGGGGGTCCGGGAGTAGCTGCAGACTCGTACAGCAGCACGGGCTCTGCCTGCCTGGCCGACTGCCCACCAAAAGCATCTGATTCACTGGATTTATCATTCAGGTGAGCCATCTGCTTCTGCTCCCAGAATGAATGAAGAACGGCCACCACGTTCACTGCACACACATGCATGCCACAGAGCTGATACTGATGATCACATTTGGGATTAAATTCAAAGGTTTACATTAATAATGCATGTTTTTTGTATGATTATTTAAAATTAACCAATTTTGAATAAGAAAAAATCAGCAGACTTTGTATGATGTAATTAATTCCTCAAGGCTGGGCATTGCTGCATTCCCCGACATTGATTTTGTTTGCCTGATTAAGAATTAAAGGCAAAGACCCCTTCCCTCAGACCTTCAGTTTGAAACATTTTAAGCTTGTTCTGACCCTGAAGCTGGTTTATTTCTTTCATTGCCCTTTATTTTGTGACATGTAGGTAACAGCTTAACTGACCCCTCTGAAAGCACACAGGCCTGAAAATAACAAAGTTCTCCTGGTGCAATAAGGGTGCATCACTAGTAAAATAACAATGTCTCTTTTCCATATTAAAACTAACTCTCCTGAAAAGTTACTCACAGTCTTTCGGGCTGGTGTCAGTCTCACACTGTAAAAGGTATGACATGATGCTCTCGTTCCCTGTCGTATAATTCATCTTCATCCAGTTTGTGGTTCGTCTGCTGCCTCAAAAACACCCGATTCACATTTCCTCATTTACAAAGTCAGCCAACACTAAAAATCAGCAGCCACCACTGTCACCCTAGCTCAGCATAGAACTTTTAAAAAGAAAACTCAAAGTCTTTTGCAGGCTTCAACACCCCTGAAGGTCCTCACTCCCCTCCTCCTCCACTCCTGTGTTAACATATCTGTGGGGTTTCTCTTTTGAAGGGGACCACCTTTGTCACTCTCCCTGCCAATTAGCTGTGAGGGCCCCTCGTTCTCTTTTCACAGGCACACACACAGAGGTGCAGAGCAGGAATGCTGCGCCCCTCCTCTCTGGCTGTGCAGCTGGCTAATCCCCAAACAGAGCAGGACAGTTTAAGACCTGCACAAAGTTGCCAAGTTAACCAGACTGCACAACTGATAGGTTGAAGAGAAGAAAAACACATGAGAGCACCACCTGATGCTTCCTACATGTCGTTATTTGGCATCTTAAAAACCTCTGCATCCATCATGTGAAGCTGGGGTGTGTGGGGGATGGGGTATTTTTTTACTTTGCTCTCAAATTTGAACTCTCTCAGTCCTGGGTCTGAGTTCCATTCAAAATCTTCAGCATGAATGGCTATTGTTCAAGTCTGAATTCACTCCCCCTCGAAAAGCTGCTTACACATAAATTAGCCATATAGGAAAACGTGTTGCCTTTAGGTTTTCCTGTGGAATGCTTCTCTCTGCACTTAAAAGGTCCAGAGAGTTTGGTCCTTTGAACTGGCCTAGTTTAACTTAATTAAAGCTCTGCATATCAACTTTGCGACCTTGACACCCAAACTGACCACAGCAAGTGTCAGCACCCTTAAGGCTACTGTATGTCTCAAACTTTTGTCTTACACTTTTTTACTTTTACCGTTATTGTTCGACACACCACCTCATTGACTGAATGGTCTGTATTTAGACTCCATGTACAGGATCATGTTCAGGCTAAATAAAAGAATGTGACATCTCCATTTATTTTCAAGAGATGTTTCAGGAGAAATAAAATGTAAAAGACAATAATTCGATTTTCATTTTTATCACATTGGAAAAAAACAATTGTTCCGTGAGACTCAGTTGGTAGTTTTTTTCTTTCATCCATCGTTACATGTTTTATTGCCATCTCTGGACAAAGATGCAGAGGAATTACAAAAGAACACCTTTAAGCCAACAAAAAGTCTTTTCATCCCCAGAAGTTGGCGCTCTCCATGCTGGACTTGATGTTATTTTGGTTTTCCCTCCTGGATTTGGTCACCAAATTGGCCTCCCCCTTCTGCAGACGTCTCCTCTGTGCTGCCTTCTGCTGTTTGGTGAGCTGCGTCCGCACTTTCTGACGGACTTCCTCCTGCAGCACACACAACACATCAGATTAGAACAGATGAATGGACTCCCGACGTGCGTCTGCCCGTTAGCCACCCACACGATGAGGGGCTGGTCATCAGCGATATCCAACTCTTTAGTAAAGTGTGTCACACATATTGAGACTCTTTAGCAACACCTACAGGATACTCTGTTTTTTCCAAGAAAAGTAATACCATAACAACCATTTTTGCAATGGCAAATAACATCTTTTTAAAAAACAAACAAATCCAATCAGCGGTGCTTGTTGTGGTTCCCTGAAAACAGCCCTCTGGCTCTACACGCAGACAGGAGAGAGGCAGACTTACGGTGGAGAAGCTCGCTGTGCTACCCGTGGTGGCCTCGCTGTCTGTCCTCCTCCTCCTGTGTTCTGCAACGTGCTGAAGGCTGTCTGAGTTTCTGCCGAAGAGAAGCACAAGTTATTACGGGGGTAGAAAAGGCTGCTTTAGTTATGCACTGTGTCCCCAGTGTCTCTTTTACTCTTCCGGGGAACACAATCCCAAGCGGCTCATTTTACGCTAAAGTCTTCACATCAGAGGCTCTTAGAGGCCTTATGGGGACGTCTACCTGAAAGGTTTGAACTCTTTGTTGGCGGCAGAGATATCCGTCAGCTCTGGGCACTCTTCCTCTGCCTCCCTCAGCTCTTCTTCTAGCTCCTCTGTTTTGTCATCGCCTCCATCTGTGAGAGCCACCTCAGTCTTTTCTTCCCCCTCATCTTGTGTGTCTGCATGCGTTTCGCTGACTTTCAATCCCTCCAGTTCCAGCATCGCATGTCTGTATTCCTCCATGTCCACACGGGTCTCCTCTTTTTCGTCCTCCTTGTCCGTTGGCTCTTCGTCCTCCTCCTCTTCGTCGTCGTCGTCCTCCTCATCCTCCTCTTCGTCGTCCTCCTCCTCCTCCTCATCACTATCCTCCTCAGGTCCAGCCGGGTGCAGTAAGTCACCATCATTCTGCAGATCTTTAGTGAAGCCGCTGGCTGAAACCTCTACGTCTACAGAATGAGCCCGTCTGTAGCAACAAAAAGCACTTTGAGCAACCCGGACAACGCAGAGTGTGACCTGCTCACGCTCTCATTAAAAGTACAAAGCGAACAGATGCATTTTTAGCAACACACAAAAAGAAAAAGACTTACCTGATGTCCTTGAAGGTTGGGAAGAGCTCGCTTTCAAAATTGAACCTCTTTGCAAAGAAATTTCTGATGCAACTGACGTCGCGGTCAAAATACCTGCAGAGTTGGAACACGAGAAGAGATGAAACACCTTTTCAGGTTCACTATTTTAACTGTTAGCAGGAGTCTTTATGGAAAAGAGAAGCACCATTCAGCATTAAGGTGCGACGTAGACACCATCTGAGGAAAGTCGATCATGGTTATGTGGTCCTGGTCGTCCAGCATGAGGTTGAACTCGTTGAAGTCTCCGTGAATCAGGCCGTGGTTGGCTAGCTTGACTATGAGCTCCATGAACTCGCTGTACAGAGCCGGTGGATCCTGCAACTTATGCACCTGACACCTGAAAAAGGTCACACAGTGCACACAAAGAGCCCGCATTACACTTCCATGCCTGTTGTGTGGAGTGTGTGGAGTGTTAGGCGTGTGCCGTTTTTTCATACAGAGGATATCCATTGATGAGCTCCATCACCACAGCGTGTCTGTTATAGTCCACAGGTTTGGGAACAGGAAAGCCTCGGTCATACAGTGCCTGGAGAGAAAGAGGAGACACTAAATTAATGCTTCTCAGATTTCCCAAACTCAGGGTGACGTGTTATGTTCCACATAACCCACAAATATCTTTAAATCTAACTCATTACCTTCATATAGGCAAACTCTTTCATGGCAGAGAGGCGGGACAGGTAAAGCCAGGACATGTTCTTCCTGTGTTTGTGGTAATCTCTTTTGTTTTTTAGGTTCCTGAAGGAGGTCCGGCCAAGCCTGTGCAGCTTCAGAGCATACTGCTCCCCGTTTGGACTTGCAACGATATATATATCTTCACAAAAGACAAACAGATATGTTTGGATAAATAGTCTCATTTAGGTGAACAATTTTATAATTTCGTAACAGTGATGTTTTGTTTAATTTTGTTCTACATATTTTAAATAAAATATTTTCTCAGTGCGTTTTATGATTACAGTAAAAAAGCTAAAAACAAAATAGCTCCTATGACTTTCAGACCGATTAATGTAGTAACTCATCAGTTATAAACAATATGTTATGTCGATAACTTGAAATGACCTCGGTAATCATATAAAATGTGACTTTGAGGATGCAAATATATAGAAAACAAAATGTATTTTCTTTCTTACCTGATTCCTTTCCAACACCCATCTGATTGCCGACTGACAATATCACTTCTCTTGAGCATAAAGTCTTTAGAGCCAAGTAGTCGTATCCTCCATAGTTCAACCTGTAGCCCTGCACAGCTGAAATCAACACATACAGCTCATCAGAATAATGGGCTGCCTGCATCACAACTTGTGAGAAAGTTGGTATGTCTCCACATTTTCTTACTCTTGGTGCGTTCATAGACCACAAGTTTGTGTTTTACAAGTTCTCTGAGAATCTTGTTGCAGCCGCCGTGTTTGAGGCTCGCAATGGAGGACAGCAGACTCACAGGAACAATCTCATGGTTCTTCATTCCCATCTCCACCTGCATGAGTTCAAATTTGACATACAGAAATGGAACATTGACTACAAAGGTTCAGTGACACATTCACACGTTCTGCTTTATCCTTCTTTGTTTTGTAGTTGCTAATGTGAGTACACAGATACTTTCAGTAGTACTACAATTCAGGGATCAAAACTCAAAATGTGTCCACATAACTAAAACAAATTCTTTGCTTGTCTCAGCTTGACACAATAAAAATGTTGATTTCTACAATTGGAAAGCAATCTACAAAAAACCTTTGAACGTTTTTAAGTTACCATCATACATGGCTCAGCCACGACAGGCTGATTTAGAAGTGTTGACTGCTACTTAACACATTTGAGTATTTGCACTATAGATAGTATCCAGTCACAATTTCACAAGGGAAACACAGACACATCATCTATAATGAAGTTAGAGAACCCGACATAGGTAATGCTAATAAATGATACATTTGTCTTTTGAAGAAAACATATAATTATAGAATTTAAAAAAAAAATGAAAATCTACTATAACTTTTAATGAGACATCTGTTGGTGGTGTTTTGGTTCTGTTCATAAGGTTTTACTAGTCATAATTACATGTAACACCTCAAAAACAAAATTACGGATTATATTAATCCGTAATTAATATTACGGATTAATTAAGTAAAATATATATTTTTATTATCATGATGCTAAACACCAGAAAGTAAGCTGCTGATAATGCTGTCAGCTGTTTGTAACGATGCAACATTAGTTATTATCACACAACATGGTTAGCATTAGCTAACTCTGCTAGTGCAGATCTGACCGGTTAGCTCGCTACTTACAGCGGTTAGGACACGGAAGTCATCTCGAGATAGGTATCTCAGTATCACAACATTCAGCTTGCCCATGTTTTGATCGGTTAAAAAAATCGTTAGTTAGAAAAAGCGAAGAATGTCTGTTGAGCTACCGGTAAGTTGTCCACATTTTAGTAAACACATGTGAAAGGCGGAAGTTCGCAGAACGGAAATACGTCACTTTTGTCATCACTGTTTTTTATCTTATTTTTATTCGCATTTTATAATTGATGTAGCACACGTTCGTAACATGTCATGACAAAAGTAGGCAAGATTTTGCTTTTATTAGATTTTAACTTTTCGTTAATAGATATTACTTTACGTCATCATTGTACAGTTATACACCTTTAATATGACTTTTCATAATAATTTGGTGACACTGAGTAGCAGGAATAGCTTGACTTCTTGAAGCTTTACTTCACCTCTCTGAGGTTATTCTTTTGTTCATGATAGTTTGCTGTTGCTGTTTTCAATCATATTTATTGGAAATGTAACTGTCCTTGACAGGTCAGATTACAGTATGATGTGAAGAGGGTCTGCTAGATATCCATGATATGACCATATCATATGTTCCTATTATTTTTTAATTATTGCAGTAAAGATCAAATCAGGAACCTCCGGGATGTGAAAACTGAACAGCATGCTTATCAGGTTAATTTACTGACTGACAGAAAACATGTTTTATCATTGGCCTTTTAACCATTCAAAGTCTGATCCAAGAAATAATATAGAGAAGGTTTTCTTGTTTGAAGTCTTTATTTGGCCCTTTAACAAAAGTATTTTGATATCCATAATTGTAATACTGTGCGATAAATCCAAATTATTGTTGTGTAGTCTTCCTACTTTCATCAGGTATATCTGAATGTGCAAAACAGTTTTTTGCAAAGTTTTTATCACTGAATGATGCCAAAGGTCTCAAATATCAAATATGATACATATGAAAATTATATGGTTAATCATGCATGTTTCCAAGGGTCGTGACCTGTACATGTGTGGAAAACAGACAATGCTCTGTTCTCGATTATGAAAACAAATTTACACAGACCGTTAAATTAGTCTCCATGTGTGTGTACATGTGTCTCACTGTAAGTCACATTATCATGGCTCAGTTAGAGCAAGGAGCAAGGCCACTGTTAATGTTATTAGCAACGCCTGTGCTTTTCCTGTTCTGACTAATCAAATTATCTGCAATATAGGGTTGTGTCAATATTTGAATTTGGTCTATATTAATTTCTTCGTTAAGCTGCTGTGCATGATGTCTTTTAGTTCATGGTTCATTGGTTTATTGGGTCTTAAAACCATGATAGATCACAAAAGAATCCATCTCAAATGCAACAAGATACACCAGAATGGAACAGAAATAGAAAGCCAAATATCAAAAGAGATGTGATAGTAGCACTTAATCCCTGGTATGAAGTAATGTGAACACTCGTATGAAGGTCAGGTGTGTTTGTATAGGAGAAAGAAAAACAGGGACAGTATGTTAAACAGATTTACTGGCAAGTTTCCGTTGCCATAGCAGCAGGATTCTGTGCATTCCAGGGGCAGGTCGTCTAAACAGCTTGTGTGTGTGTTTAAGCACAGAGCGTGTCTGTCTGTCACAGGCCAGTACGGAGTAAACACACACACACACTCCATCACACACATTAAATAGCCTCTTTTATTTCCTCTCACACATAAGAAGTTTATTACCCATAATATGTGGAAATGTGTTGGAGCGATGAGCAAAATGAACAAACACTATTTGAGTGCAAAACAAGTCTCTCAAGCATTTATTTGAAGTAGCCGGTCACATCCAAAGCACCTCTGTCCACTCGTAAGGCTTGTCTTCTTAGCTTTTCACAATGCAGTGTGCATTCTCAACTTCAGAGAGTTTTAGTCATAGAGTACACATTCATCATTAACTGCACAATAGCACAAGCGGCAAAATGATTAATATACTACACCTCTGACACATTCTCCATAAGCTACAGCGAGGTCAACCAGATGATACATATCTGCTGATGTCCAAGCAGGATATGTGGGAAAACTTATCCTGTATTTAATACTGTGAACACAAGATGACACAGCATGCATGTCAAGTAAATAAGACAAAGACATCCTCTCCAAACTTGCTGTTATATGCAATACAGACATCCAGATTCTACAAAGTGTAGGACAGAGCCATGCTCTCTGACGGTGTTACACAAATAATTATTAAATCTTTCTACAACATGTCATTGTTGTGCGTAATATACAAAAGTTATATACGCAGGTTAATGGCTTTTAACTTTTAACTTTTTTTTTGCAAGAGGTAAGAAATTAATAGTGTTTGTGATTCAGCAATTGCAGAGGGTACTTGGAATTTCTTTCTTTCTTCTGAAGCTAGAGGGCACTGCAGCACCAGTAAACTGCGGGAGCCTCGAACCTGCTTTCTTTTGTCTCAGACACATATCTTTCATATTTTTGCTTGTGTGTTTAAGCAACAAACTATTTGAAGTTTTTCAGTTAAGTTTTTCAGGTAGAAGAGACTCTTAATAGGCTTTCTGTTATATGCCCTTGAATGTAACATACCGGTAATTATATCCAGAGATATCAAGTCTCAGCAATGGAGCGAATCAACCCTTGACCTAAATTTTTGTGCATATTATTTCATATAATTTTATTAATATAGGGCTCCTTTTTATTTAGCTTGTTAAAAGAGTCGTCTTTTTTCAGCCTTGTATGTCTATACGCATATGATCCTGTAAATCTCATCTGTACTTTTCAACTATTTTTCTCTCTCATTTCATGCTCGTAGCAAGCGAGAGCACATGACTACATTCTAAGATGATTGGCTACCAGTAATAAAGGGCCATGTCTGATTTAGATTAAATCATCATACCATCCTGTAATCCAATTTCTCATAAGCCTTCTCTTAATGTTCTGCTTCTACAATAGGCCTAGGTAGACATTTGATTGATAGATTTATTGGACAGGCTCGGGGCTGTGCCTCTCCGCAGCTGCAGAGCTTAAGTCTCTTTCTTGTTATCCAGCGTTTCCCAAAGAGACACGGACGTCTGTTTCTGAGTCTGGACTGTTTCACACACGAGTAGACCAAAGTGCCCACCGGTGTTAGCCGAGCTTGACTGGAAGCGTAGAGTGTGGCCCCGTCTGAGTGTGGAATTATCTGGAACGTGGCGGAACAGCCATTCCTGCGTGCGTGTGCACACAGACCCGCTCAAACAGTGAGATAGTGTCTTCTTTCCAGATGTGGCGAGTGGACTTTTAGCTTCAACACAAAGCAGTTCTCTTTGCAATCTTCATCCCATTCATTTTCTCCCACCTTGCATCCCATTTTCAGCTGTGCAGACATTTGCACATGGTATCAAAAAGAGGGTCAGTGTGTCCTGTGGCAGATTCGGTGCCACTTCGTGCATTTATAGAAGCACTCACCGGCCCTCAGATGTATTGTTTCAAATGTGATGATTCAATCAGTTTTCCCTGTATAGATGGTTGAATACTATCAATGGTCCTGCTGTGCATAAGGCTCCTTTGATTAGAAATTAATGAGCCCCTCGTTAGTGTAAGATGAAAGTGAAAGCAATGACGGTCAAAGTGATGAAAGGACCTATGCTGTACTCACTGAAGTGACCTCCACATTTGATGAACACGTGGTGTATCAAAAGGGTCGGCCTCTCTCCTATTATTACATGCACTGTAAAAAACAAAGGACTTTTGATGTTTTAATGATAGACAAGAGCTTAAAGCTTGTAATATATTGACCACTTCATCCCAGGTTGACCCACAGAGTCTATGTGCTAACTATACTGTATAATTACTGCAAACTACAAACACAGACACACACACATATATATATATATTCCAATAAAGAATAGAATAAAAGGACATGGTTATGTTGTTTACCTAATCATTTATCATATGATGGAGCTTTAAAAAAGACTGGGTGTTGTTGAAGGGCGTGCTGAGTTGTTTGTGTTTGCTCTGTCTGCAGGTGTTTGAATTTCCCTCTCTGCTTCTCGACAGAGTAAACACTGGATCATGGAGGACTTGCCCCCATCAGCCCACAAAGGACGCCTGCTCCTACAAACAAACATGAACCATTTTAAGGGTAATGCGCGCCCACGCGCACTTGTGCAAGCACACACTCATGCAGTGTCAGGCCATTAAATTGCTTTCTTGTTGTGTTCCAGCTCCAAGCTTTAGGGAGGGAATATTAAATTGAAGTAGGAATTGGAGAAGCTTAGGTAAGTTTCCGACAACAAGCATGGGCTTTGTTTCTGGGTTATCATCACTGTGCCTTCAGCCAGCTGCTGTGTGTTTGGAAACATCAAATTTGATTAGATTAGAGGAGAGGAGAAGAGATCTACTTTCTCTGCCCGTTCTGCTGCCAGTCTCCGAAACAATAATCTGCTCTCAGGTGCCGGTACAAGTGGCTTGTAAATGAGGGGCCTAAGGAGAAATATGAGGAGAGGAACATAACCTGGTCCCAAGACAGGGATACACAAAGGCACATTTGAGGGGCAGTTTGTCCTTTATCATCTCCATCTCTACCTCTATGAGCATTTTAGAGTTTGGTTGTACAGGGAGCCTTGGTTGGGCATCTAGAGAAGTTTATGTGGAGGTTTGCTGTCAATGTGATCCAAGTGTCTCTCAGCTTGAGCATAGCTATATTTGCTTGTCGACGCTCAGTTTTCAGGCAGGCACGTTGGCAGTGCCGGAGGTAACAAAGTACTTAGAGGTCACATTTGCATAAAGATAAAGACTAGTAGGCAGTACAGTGCTGTTAGGCTCTTGCTTTATTGGTGTTCTGAGACAATTTCAAAATGATGATTTTCTTGTCTGCTGACATGTTCTGTGATCTGCGTTTCCATTCCCTGCAGTGACAGGTAATCAATGGGTCAAATCTAAACTTTTCATTTGACTCTTTTCAATGTCCTAATAAAATTAGGGGATATTGCTTTAGCAAGATATCCTGCTATACATAAAAAAGGAAATGACATGGTGTGAGTCTATCGTAAAAGAATCAGCTGTGCCTTCAAAGTGTTAAGAGAAATATGAACACAGAACCATTTGTCTTTTCCATCTCCAAACAAGGGAGCTAACTTGAACTGTACATTTTAAAAGCTCAAACCATAAGGTTCTTTGATTGTCTATGTAGTCATTGGTACTGAGTGGAGCTACATTTAAGATGAACCTTTTTCTATAAGAAAGTTGCTATCAAGAAGAGCTATGGTACAAAATTTTCTTCCGAGAACAATAACCAAGTCTAAAAAAACAGAATGTTTCCAATTCCTGAGCTATATAACATATACTGTCCGGAGGGTGTGTAGTTGACTGTTCCTTCACTTCTTGTTCTTTTCATTGACAGATTGAAAATACATGCTCTGCCTCACAGGACTGGATAACGTTCAAGTACACAGCAACCTGCCAAAGGGTAGGATGAAAAGAGAAACTTATCCCAACATATCCTCAAGCTACACTGGCAACAAGAAATATGAAAGGTGATCCAGAACCAGCATATGTTTTTTTCCCTTTTGGCCTGTATACTGTGACAAGAAAGGAGGGTTGAGCAGCAAACAACTTTTGAACTCATACAATATCATACTAGTTTATATGTATACACATATGTATCTGTATGTTCGTGTGTTTTAAGGGGTATGACACAAGCAGATTACCCATTGTTGCTCACAAGTTGCCCTGAATATCACATACTGGAACATTAACTTTTAATCCAGTGATGAGTCAAGCAGATGTGTGTTGTTGAGGATGAAAACGCAGCCTTACACGCTGGAGTTTGTAAGGTGAGAAAAATGATCCACTTTTACCAAAGAAACTGCAAGCAATTTCACAGGATTCGATCCAAAGTTCTGTACTAAGAGTGTCAGGAGCTAAACTAAAGCTGGCACAAGATCGTGAAACAGACAATGGAAACAAAGGGAACCATGAAGTATATACTGTGGGAGGATGATGACTGACACAATACAGCTGTGTTAATTAGAAAACTAGCTAACGAGTCCAGGAGTCAAAACACAGGGGAAAGAGAGGGAACAGACAGCATGATAAAAATAGGACGTAGAACACAGAAATAAAGTAAGCACTTTCCCAACAAAGAGCAGACTAAAACACTGAATCAGAAAGCCAAGATAAACCAAATAAAACCGGGTGACTGAAAAAAACCTGGCAACAAAAAACATCGTCTATCACAATTAGCTCTATGAATAGGCTGTTTTGTGTATTTGTCGTTATTTCTGTGTAACGTTGCACATCTTAAGATTACAGTTTATTCAGGCAGACTCAAGACCTCGGTATTTTGTGAAAACCTCAAGTGGCCATTTGGGTAAATGCAGTTCTTGGTGCCTATGAAGTCTTCAGGCCTGGAGGCTGCTCATCGGGAGAGATATGGGAAAAGAAAATGCGGAAAACAGTGTATGTATAGCTGTGTGACTGGGCGTGCGCTTGTATGTTGTTAGTACGTGTGTTCAGACATATGCTTGTGCGTCTCTGTAACCATGAATGATGTAACATAGGCTCTTGCCAGATAATAACATGCCACAGTGATAGAGAGTGCTGCTAACTAACAGCAGTGCTAAGATGATCTTCTCCATCACACGAGCACACACAACCCTTGCGTGTCAGACTCTTGTAATGGGATCACTGAGGGATTGGTTGGGCATCAGTCACAGCATTGGTGCAAATGTATACTCACACACAAAGGCGCACACACATCATTCAGGGGCTGAAAATAACTGTGAGTAACAGGAAAAGGAAAACTGCTATTTATGAGGGAGGTTGCTCCGGCCATCAGATAGAAGCAATTTTTTGTTGCTGTGTTTTTGCACATGTGTCTGAACATGCGTGCATTTGAGTGCATCTGCGTCTAGTTTAATAGCATTAACCACTGCAACCGTGAAATGAGACAGTGTCCCACTATCTGTCTTTAAGGGCTGAGAGAGCAGGTGAAATTAACTGATGGATCATGCAGGCTGTCGGATGAGCCTTTCAACTGTAATGGAAATGATGCTAGTCCCAGTCCAAAGACTTCCACAAAGAAATCATCATATATTGATCCTGCCGCGTTCTTTCTGGCTGGATATTGTTTTTAATAGAAAAACTGTGGGATGACCTACTCCTGGCTGCAAAGCAAGAATTTACCAACCCAGCTCATAATCTTCAAACCACTGATTCTGTCTTGGGAAGGACGTTTGATCAAATGCTTGTTAACGTCGTCTTATTGAATTGATCAATATGCTGTATGTTATAGTTCAGATGCATTAAAGGTAAAACCTTTTGATCAAACCACTGTGCCTTGGAATCAAACACAAACATAAGCTTATTACATTCTCATAAATTCGAATAAATGCTGAGAAAATCTTTTGGACGTCCTGACAGCAATCTAGACTCCCGATCAATGAGATTAGTACATTAAACCCAGAACATGGTTTCTAAGCCTCGCCTGCAGTTCAGTGGGCACGATAACCACGATGACTGCCAGAGATAGCAGAACTCAGACAAACAGACCGCTTTTTTTTCTTGACTGCAAGTTTTGATTCTTATTTGTTGCATTATAATCCGTCATGTACATCAGCTGCAGCATTAGTTTATAGAGATGTGGAAAAAACACTGTCACAGACACTCTGTACACTCAAACAGATAGAGCGCATCACAGCACAATGGATGCTGGGTAATTTGGTTAAAGATGTCAGGAACGTAAATCACTTCCAATCAGTCCAGCTTTCTCATTGGTCAATCCTCCAACCTGAAAAAGAGCCCTATTGGTCACTTGTGTATCTGTCATTGTTCAGCTGCTGCTCAACAGGGCACAACTGGGACTCACCTCCTTTCATTTCATCAGATATTATGCTGATTAGGCATACACAATGACCTTTGTTATTGGGTTCATGGTTTCAAAGAATTGTGCAGAATAAGTAATTACACATACCGATATTACTATTCTATTTCACTCAAAACCAAAGTGTAGAAACAGCTTACAGCATTACTCTGCAAGAATAGTGTGTTGTGATGCTATGTAGTTCAGAAGTATCCCAGCAATTCTCTGAGATAATTCTATTTCAAAATATATGGAAATGCACGCTATGATTCAATACGCAATTTGTATCTTTGTGTAGTGTAGAAGTTAGGGAGGAGCATCCCAAACACTGGCTCACAGGCAGGAGGCAGGATGGGGGCTTCCATGCCTCTGTGGAAGGGTGTTCAAAGACAGAAATCCAAAACTTAAAGATGACCGTGGCAGGAACAGAGCCAGGCTTGGCAAACAAAGAAACTATATACTCACACAAAAAATGAAAAAAGTCTGTTTGTGAACAAAGGAAACGTGATAGTGATGGAAATGTTAGTGTGTGACAGCAGGAGGCAACAATTCAACACAACACAAAATGAACCAAAACTTAAACATGAAACATGGAAATACAAAGAAAGAGACCAAACAATATCCAAAGAGCAACACTGTCTCTTATGATCCACATCATAGTTTTTTCAGCTTTACACTTCTCAAGTTTGCAGTACACATGACACACAACTATACTACACAAAGATGAAACACAAAACTAGAGCGATGCATGGCTGTAAGCCAAAACTAATCCCTTATGTTTGTTGATAAAGTTCAAGAAAACTCTATCCACATAATGCAAAAAGCACCTAAACTGTTACTTAATTGTTTATTTTCAGTCAGAGACCACTTTAAAAAGATTTAAGAAACATTTACATAATCTAATTGTAAAAAGCCACATTGCATTTGTCTTGATTAAAGTGCAAATCCTGATTTACATAGCGAATCAAGTTCACTCTAAGTGTTTCAGAATATTAAACACAGATGCTGGGAAAGTTTCAGTCATTTGACTGAAATGTGTATTGTCTCATGCACACGTGCACACAGGGACACACACACCACACCAAGACATTCTGAGCCTTGATTTTCTGCTGTCTGCACAAGAGGGTAGACAGCTCGAGGTCTTCAAACAATGCCTGGCTACCACTTTGACACCCGAACTGCATTTCTAGTGCTAATGATTTCAACTTAAGCCTGGTGCACACTGACGCGCAAACACACCCATGCACGCGCAGACACACAGTTAAAAAAAACACTCCCTCGCACGAACGCATGTGAGCTTAGCGATTCTGTGAACGTTGCATATCTCGGGCCCCGTTCTCACTTCCCCTCAGGCAAGGAGCTTCATCATAGCATCAAGCAGTGGCTACAACGATATGCATCATTAATAAATGAAAAATTCACACTCTCACACGTGTAGAAAAATGTCTGACACTCCTAAGTCAGTTGAAAATTGCAATGAAAATGTCAAGTTGTGACAACAGTGTTTGCTCTATTGGACTGAGTCAGTGGAAGGTGATGGACAGTGAAAGGGGCATACAAATGAACAGCCACCCACGGGGAAAATCATCCCACCTTGGATGTTTACTGCATAGGGACCGCACTGTGTGAGACTGCGGTTCTCGGTAAATATTCCTGGTATGTGTGGATGTGGTGGTGCGCACACCTAGGAGGGATGAGGGGAAATGTAGAAAAAGAAGAGGTGCAGTATGTGTGTGTGGCTCCGTGTGTGCGTGTGTGCCCTGTCCAGGTGGATGTGTTCTGGGTCAGGCTGTTTGTCAAAGCGGAGACCAGATCGATGTGGCTCTAATCTAAGGCTGTGTGATGTGATTGATTGCCTCATATTCTGAGGGCCTGCACATATATATATAGACCTCCACTGGGCGTGATGGACACTAACACACACATGTACATGCACACAGACACGCACTCTGTGGTCAGTTCATCCAAGCAAGAATTGATTGGGATGAAATAAAATAAGAGCAGATTGCTTTTGCTGGGCAAAGGGCTGGACAGTCTATCCAAGCGAGTCAGAAAAGATGATGGGAGCAGAAAATGTTCATTGGTACCATCTTTCATATGTGAGATCTTGAAGTGTGTGTTTTTCCCCTGAAATTGGTTTTCCTTAGCAGCATTAGTTGTGCTATTTTATGTCTGTCTCATCTGCCCGTTGGCTGTGTGTGTGTGCAAATGCAAATGGGAAAGTGCATGATGTTGACAAGATGTTTGTTTTTGCAAAACATTGACAAATGAGAAACAGTTCGCCAGAGCGGCCAGAGGAGTGTTAAATGAGCAGAGCTGCTTATCCCCACAGCATGGCACGGTGTTTGAATAATTTTCCATGTTAGAAATGTTAATGACACCTGTAGGCTATGTTATATTGAATCTGCTCATAAGTGAATAAAATTAGATAGCGATGTGTGTGTGTCTGTGTGGATGTGTAACTGTGTTTGAGTTACCAGATTTTCCAAGTGAGGGTGTCCTTGTTCATTTGCTCTGTCTGTGTGTGCTTACAGTGAATGTGTGTGTGTGTGTGTGTATTTTTACCCACTCGGGCTTGAAGTTCTCCTCATTCACATACGCTGTGCTGGGAACCTCATCTGAACCGCTGGTAATAGGCTTAGCTGTGTATTTCCCTGCTGTGTTGTACTATTCTGCCTCTTGATATCTGAACCATTGTTGAAAATTCACCATGCCCCCCTTAACTGTCATTTTTCACAGCAGACTTAGCATGACACAATTTTCTCCACTTAAGGTTAATGCAAACCTGAATTATTCACATGCTGAAAGCACAATTTTTTTTTTAACATGGCGTGCCGTAGTTTAAAAAAAAAAGCAAGTTAAAGTAGGACAAAATTAATTTGATACAGCACCAAATGAATAGGCTACAGTCATTCAGGCTGATAGATTATTTTCTTTGAAGGCTGATAAAGTATTGCAGTGGGCTTAGTTTAGGATAGATATTGGATATTGGAAAATCAGACCAAATATGACCGAGGACATCGTTACAACAGTAAATCGTCAACATATGGTGTTGTTTCAGCATTGATGAACAGCTTTTTGCCAATCCATGTAAAGTCAATAGGTTAGTCTGGACAAGTGTCCCACGCTCCCTCAAGCATTCATGCTGGTACATTGTTTGTTTAAGAAAGTTACATGAAAACTCCAGTTGGTGGTAAGTTTACTGACTATTTCCTCAAACAATGCAAACAATTCTATAACTTCTAGGGTGTGTGATATATATCCAATGTTTGCACAAGTTTTATGTACAGAATTTGCCAGCTTTCTTTGTCTAAATGTCTGTTTCTCTGTGTGGTTTGATGTGACTTTCACAAGAAACTGATCGACATTTTCAGTTTTCCTTGGTCAGGTCTGGAACGTTCTGGAACAGTCTGGAACAGCATCTGGTCCAATCACAAATGTGTGATTGTGGCAGCACAAACACAAAGACCTTGTGTTTGGAGAAATTCACAGGTTAAGGTGAACTGGTGGGGAGGTTTCAGAAAGATACTGAAAATTGATCGATGTGTAAGTGAGTATACAAACAATTGTGAACAAAACAATAATCATTTGTGGGGACAGACATTGGCAATAGTGGTCGATATGATTCTGCTGTGATATATCTGGTTCTGAGAGAGGAGAGATTGATTACTGCCAGACTTTGGTCTTCAGAAGAATTCTTGCCAAATGCCAGCATAAATCAGTTTCAAACAGTTTTTTTAATGCAACTATTTCTTTAATTTATTAATTAATTATCTGTCCATCATACGATACAATACGCCTGAACTCTGAAGCTCTCCATCAAACACATTATTTCTTTTTGCTTTGATAGATACAAAAAGGAGCGTAAAAGAACACCCTTATATGCTGGAAAACGCTGTTTGGGTTTAGTGAGCTTTTTTGTCTTGTAATTACTACCCGAGAAACAAAATAAAGTGTCTGTCAGTCGGTATCGGACTTGCCAACAAGTAGATTGAATTCATTTTTGGATGCAGAAGCTGTTTTCCTCAGATTCCAGTCTGTCTTAGGCTGCTTGGGCAGCCTGCTGGTGATAGCAGATGGATGGAGGGGTACCAAACTCTATTGGCAATAAAATATCTAGCAATACCTATGTGTCTAACAGTTGTGTCCTCTGTTGCAAGAGTTTTAGTTTTCTTGCTTGTGGAATTTGGATATTGATCCTTTTTCTGTCTGTGGCTGAAATGACTACTAAACTTCTAATTGTCCAACTTTGGATATGTTAAGATCTCACGATAGGCATCAGACTCTGTGCTGTGAGTCCAAATACAAAATCCGTCAGATGAAAATACCTTAAAGCATACCATTGTCATACCAAAATGTGATGCTTTAGATAGTTATTATCTAGTATTTTCCATGGATAATGTATAAATATGTTGGCACAGTTCCAATGTTGCAGTCATTTGCACACATTCCAGCGACAGGGTCTCTTTAGTGGACTCAGAGTGCTTGTGTACGTACCTGTTTCCCTGTCTACCCTGTAGCTGTACGGATCTGCTCTCTAACCACAGGCAAACACACAACTGGACACAGATAAGGCCAGTCTGCAGGATTAATCACAGCTCGTTTTAGCTGCCAAATGTGTTAACCACACCCTGTCTCTCCCTCTTTTGTCACTTTCCATTTCTCACCCCCCTCTTCCCCTCATTGGACCTGCCTCCGTGGCTCTGTATTGTCCTTTTATCTGACTCCCACTCCTCCCCATCCCATCAGTCACTCTGTCTGGTGCTTCATGGAAAGAGGAGGAGGAAGAGGAGGATGTCCCTTCATTTCATGCCCAGGTTTGTCTCTCTGAGGTAACCGTGTGTGTTTGAGTGCTTGCATAAAACCATAAAAGAGAGACAGAGTGGGCAAAACATCATTACAGAGCAGGTGTCCCTCCATCTGTGCTGATCACAGTTAACTTTTTCTGCAATCTTTGAAAGACATTGCCATAAAGGCACTCTTTCTCATCAGGATGACATTGACGAAAATGGGGAAATGTCAGTAAATCTAAGTGGATGGAAAGTTAATAGTTTAAACAAAAGGAGGAGGTGTAATGTTTATGAGGTGGAAGAGGAAGGAACAGACATGGAGAGTAATAAGCGGTAAGATAAAGCATTTTGCAACTAAGTGGAATGAACCTGTATTTACAAGCTGTGAATGAATACAAAGAGAAACAAATTGGGGTACAACAAAAGGTTAGACAACTAAACTGGAGACATTATTTATGTTCATACTGTTGATATATGCGGTTCAATGCTTGTCTGTGAGCACCTCAGGAGAGCAGGGGGAGGCAAAAGTTCAGGCTGACTATTAAAACATGCCTGCAGGAGCCAGCTGAGCCTCCCCAGGAGAGATCAGCACACAGCCTACATAAGCAGGCTGATTCTATGAATGTTTAGATGTATGCATGGTGGGGTCAGTCCAGTGGACAGACAGTGTAAAGATAGAGATGGGCCATCCAGTGAATGGAGGTTTGCTCAATATTACACTAACAAAGGTTATCACAACTGTGAAACATCTGTGGTCAGAATCTTTTAACTAGATACATTTCAGCTCCGCAACAATGCATTTTTGGCCTTCGGCTTTTGTTATGTAAAAAAAAGTAAAGAAGAATTAAAGAAAAATGGAACAGGTGGTCAATACAGTGAGAGAAATAGGACATTTTTTGGTTGTGCCATCCAACGTTTTGGTTCTAATGTTTTGGATAAAAAGGACAGTTTTAAAGACAAAAAGTAGGACGCAACCACATTTTCACAATAGTCCACCTTAGCCGTCATGACGACCATATTTTAGCATTGCGTTATTATATCAGTATTATATCAGAGGTTAAAAATGTCCTCATAAGATCTCTTTAACCTGTGAATAAAAAGACAAATCCTGGTCAAAACTAGGGCAGTCCTGTATTTTTTTTAAACTGATTTGTTTATTTGTGTTTCACTGATACTTAATGCTTGGCATTGTCAGCATAGCAACTCGTCTATGTCATGTAGGGATTCATTGTTCACATATTTATGTCTTCTAATTCAGAAAAGGCTGACTTTCATAGTATATTGATGGAATAAAATGAGAAACTCGAAATTAAACTGTTAAACTGCTATTAGCGCCCCTTTGTTTAGCGCCCCTGCAGGTGTTGGCCACTATTAACTTAATATCTATTACATTTTAGAATTGTATTCCCACAGTGAGACAAAGGAGTGAAACTTAAATATAGGGTTTCAATCTTCCTTTTATTAGCTCTGAGAATTCATCAGTAAATACATTTTTTATTATTTTTTTCACCACTGAGCTGGTTAAATCTATAGAGACTAAGGTTTGTCTTCCTTGCTCTGACAAATGGCTGCATAATACAATTTGGCCATCACTCATGTACTCCCACAAATCAAATCGCTCTCCTTTGGCTATTTGGCAATAATGTTGCATGTAACAATATATAGACATCATTCTCCGTCCTGCTTATGTGACATGTGTCTGTGCTGCCAGATGTTCTCCCATCTTTATTTTGATATACTGCTGTTGTCTGGTTTAGCTCAGGAGCGTAAGTGTTTTCTGACAGCATTTTAAACTGCTTAATCAGAAGGACAGTCAGGGCTCAATGAAAAAGAAAAACGACATTGCTTGATATTATTAAATGGCTTTATCAGTGGGTACAGTTTCTTCAATTTTCTAATGGCAGGTGAGATAATGTACCACTACTGTGTGTACATGTCCCAACTGGCCTGAGAGTTGAGGAAGATTAAAGTGGGATGTCAGTTCAAAGCAGCAAAGTGATCTTAAACAAGGGAAAAAAGCAGCACTGATCCGTGTGAAAGTACTGTAATGACAGTAAAGGAACCACAACCACACACTTGGCCTAAACAATGACAGGCTGGATATTTTAACCCACTTTTTTTCTTGTGACGGAGTGAGAACACACACAGACCAGCCCAAACGCCTTTTCCGTGACCTCGGAACATCATATTCTACAAGCAGCTCTCCTTGGAGTCATCTCAAGACTCGCATGAGCTCCAGGTCACCCAGGGGCCGGCCAATCAGAGAGCTCGTGGTACAGTCCTCACCAGACCCCCTGGCAGAACCAAGCAGCATAACGCTGTATCATCTTAATCAGACAGACATCTGTGTGGAGTAAATCTGCAGCTCCTGTGCTCGTCTGTCTGGCCTCCGTGCTTCCTGAGTAGCTACTCTTCAGCTACAGTGCCCCTAATGGCTGTGGTGTATAATTACACCACATTTGTTGTGAATGATCACACAATTAAAGGCTCAAAAAAAGAGTCTCATTTCATCAGCCGCCCCCAAAGGTGATTTAAGGAAACGAGCCCGGCTAAACCCTGGAGTGCGACCTTAGGATGTATCTGCTTTAGCATGTATGTGTGTGTATCTGTGTGTGTGTATGACTGAATGCGTAATTCTGTGTGATGAAGTGCAGCAGGCACCTGCTGGTGCACTTATACAGGATTGACCTCACAGGCACACTCTCCCTGAGCCCCAGGTTTAATGCACTCATTTTTTGTTGGTGGTGGTAAAAGGGAAAAATAGTCCACGCCGCCTGAAGCAGGGCTGCTCTGTGCTCCCTCATTCATTGTTACAGACTGAATGTTTTATTTCACTGATTTAAAAGGCGGAGGTGCTTTTTGAAGTCATTCAAACTGTATTGTTATTTGTGTTTCTTTAAGGAAGTCTTTTGGGTCATTTTTGTTTTTACTGACTTCGTGTTTACTTATTACCGTCACAGTGAAACTTCCCAGTTTGGAATAAATAAAGTATCTTATTTATGATAAGATTAATAATTTATACCAAAAAGTATAAGTATAGAAAAAGTCTGAACAAAACAGACTTCATCGTTGCTGTTTTCCATGTCATCTCTTTCCTTTTGACACACTTGGTGAAATCTGATTTTGTATTATTCAGTTTTAGTTTTTTGTTCTCTTTCAGAGGCTTCTATAGTTTTCTTTTTTGAGCAGAGAGCACGCAATTTTAATTTGTGCCTTCTTTTTGACAAATATTCATAAATGTATATAGTAAAAAAAAGTATTTATCATAAATAAGGCTAGTACTAATAACAGGCTGATTATTATTTCATTTAAGTTGTTAATGTTTTTTCTCCCCTTATGCGTGCATATAGTTAAGTCAGTAAAATGAATAGTTATTTCATTTTACAGAATTAACTATTTATTCAACCTTAATTAAAAGTCCTTATTTGAAATTAAATCACTCAAAACTATCTATTAAATTTAGATTTATTACTCTCC